>BGPR01014433.1:0-20129 GCA_013235015.1 Araneus ventricosus
CGCCACTTGAAATACCCAGTACTCCACTTGAAATACCCGGTTTTACACCGAGTGCAGAGGTTATAAAAAACGAAATAGAATCGCGCAACAATTGGACTAAATCTTTATCGTTTGACAGGGTATAAATCCTTAGTAAACGTATAATAAATTGGACTAAATATAGTTTTTATAACTATAATAATTATTAAGTAAGGTTAGTTTAAAATCAAACGAACATTAGAGTTCACTTCTTGAAACAAATAAACCTTCAGAGATGCGGTGAATTCAACAGCTGCAATGCGCTATTATGACTGTTCCTTTTTCTTGACTAGTAGAGTGTAATTCAGCATCTGTTCGCTAGAAAGAAGAACTAATATCGCCAGAATCAAGGATACCCGGTTTTACCCCACTCACCCTTAAATAAAATAGTTTTTGAAAACATGTTTTCAAACACACACAAAGCCTAACGAGCTGAAAACAGGAGGAAGTTAAGTCACAGTTAATATAATAAGGAAAAATTTCTAAACATCAATTAAAAATTAAAAATATATTATAAATGCGATTATAATTCCAATTTATTTTGAGTATATCTATTAGCGTCTCGCGTTTGCAAAATTTTGTTTTGATATCCATTATTTTTGAAAAAAAAATTCTGCTTTTTACTACACTATTAAATGAGGTGCTCTAAAAAACTATTTTATTTTTACGCTGTTATTTTTTTTCGGGATATAAGCCCAGTGGTTGGGTCGTAAAAAAAGGCCGAATTCGGAATTAGTTAGGGGAAAGCTGAAAATTGTTTTAATCCCTTCAGTTTAGGTCTGGAATAAACATACTAAGTTTTCCCCCTCCGGCGAGGTGAGCGTTGCCGCTGCGTGCAGATTTCTAGTCAGAAAATAGGACTTTTCTCAATAATCGAGCAATATCTCAAAAACAACTAATGCTATCAAACATCTTGTAGTACAACAGTTGTAGAGCTTAAAATTCTGAATAAAATGAGTACCAACACTTATTATATTCAAACAAAATTAAGCTCACAACTGCGCTTCAAAGCACTGCCTAAATCGTTAATCGAGCGCTTGAAGCGAGAACGGACCAATTTATAGGTTCACCCTACCTCCAATTATTATATATACATTCTAAATTTGATCATGATGCTTTTATAATTATTTCAAGGCTTTATTTAGTATATTTTGAAGGAGAAAAACCACTGTTGTTATGATTTAACAAAGGCAAACATCACACGAAAGCTTCAGCAATGACTGAGAGCGTAATGAAAAACAACGACTTTCAGTTTAATACTTATTATTTAATTACGCATAATTGAAGTGATATTAAATAGATAAAAAAATTTTAGATATATTTCAATTTTTTTAGATGTTTAAGGTTAGTCATAATCATTAATGTCAGTTTGCTTACTGTCACTTTCCTCCGCTTGCAACTTTTGATATTCTTTCTCCAAGTCAACTTCTAAAATTATCTCCTCGATCTTGATATCGATTTCAGCCAATTGGTTAGCTAAGTTTGTATTGTTGCTGTCGTCTAGAGAATTGGTACACCCTTGTCCTTTGTAGTGATAGCAAATCGTAGAACATTTAATGCCAGATTTCCTATAGGTGCAAGTCAAATTACACCCTTTTGCGCACTTGCAATGATATCATAGAGATTAGGGCTGGAGCAGCTGGTTCCTTGTGGGTGGTGACTGAGAACAATCCATGTTTGATTTCTTTCTAACACCAATCAAAGGGCCTTTTGGCAAATCCACTCCAATGTTGAACCTGTAGGTAAGCACGGAGAGAGTGTTCACATGCAACTGCTGTAATGGGAGGGAAAAATACTAAAATGAAATTATTTTTTACTAGTGATTTTTGAAAAAGTTTAAATGTCAGAGAATCCCTTGTTTCTTCACTTTTCTTTCTCCCATACAGGGTTATCAAAACTTTCTGTCCTGCTTCATCTATGTCATCCGGGCATGCCTTTTCATCACGGAAAATGTTCACAACTTGTTGCAGTTTAGAACATTGATAAATTTCTTCTTCACCTGCCTGAAAAGAGCAGATATGGTATCGCAATCACTGAACGCATGAAGAAACAAAATATTGTCCCTTATTTGTGGAGCAATATTCAGGGTTGCTGCACAATATAAAGCATCTTCTGCTTTACCTCTCCCAGGCTTTAAGAAGAAAATGTTTTCGGAATTAGTAGATGCTGCTATTATAATCAAGAGGTCGATATCTTCACCAACAACCACAACACATTGTGACTTTTTCTCTATTTCCAAAGCACTTTCGATTATTAGGTAATCAGCATATTCCTCAGATGGCTTCACAACAAAACCTTCATTTTGAAACTTAACACATAACATATTTATAAGCCTTTGCTTGTTCTTATAATTTGATCAAAAAATTCTCTTGGGACATAGTGGCTTTCATCGATTCATCAAACATAACATAACCAGATATGTGTTTCTTTGTTCGTCTGATACATTTTACCGATTTTGTACTTTTCACTGCATCTTCAGCGTAATCAGCAAAAACTATTGTGGCTTCATTGAAGTGCTTTTTGGCGTAATCAACATATCTCTTCAGGATGAAGGGAAATTATTCCTTTGCCTGCCACAACACACGATGTAACAGAAATCCACCATTAACCACATAATATGCTGAAGTGAAATGCACATCAGTCTCAGTAGAAAATAAATCATAAAATACTGACTTGCGGGTCTTGCGCAGTCATCCTTCATCAAAGAGTGAGAATGGGAAATGGGCCAGCTCAAATTCAAAATAACTGCATCAGACTTTTTAGGAGAGAGATTCTTCTGAATATTGTGTCTGGATTCACAGGATTTAATTCATCATGAACTTTCATCTTGGAAGTGAAACAACGAATAGGCATTACTCGGTTTTTCCGTTTAAATGTAACAACGGCAAAATTATTACCAACAGTTTTTGACAAACAATATACTCCGATTTCATAAGCTTTATGTCAATTTATACTTCCATCTGCCACAATACCGCTTGCTATAGATGTGAAGTGTTCACAAAAAAATCTTTTCATTGATTTCCGAAGGATCCTGATGTTCGGAAACTTTGGATTTATAGATGCAGAAGAAAATATCTGTTTAATCTCTCTCTTAAGACCTTAAAGATGTCTTAAACATTCTATATTTCGATTCCTTCGTGTGTGACTCTTTAACAACGTTTCTACAAAAGGCTTAGAAAAAGTTTTTCTGTTGCTAAAAGAGCTCTGAAACATGATATTTATTCCGTTACGTATCATTGGGACTAAGCGGTGTGCTCTCAAAGCGACGTCTTCAACGCATCCTCTCTCTGTGTTTGTATTTTAACTATCGATGGATGATGAGCACTGTTTCCCATATGCCCAGATGGGTAAATATTCACTAATCAGCCACAACAATAACAATGACCCTTGTACAATGCAACTTGCTTACTTAAAAGAGAACTGGGAACTTTTATTCCTTCAGAGTCTTTCTTTAAAGTTGGTTGTATATTACTCTTCTCCGTTCGTGGCAAATCCGTTTATGGTACTTTTTTTATTGAAATCATTTTTTTTATTTCAAGCGCAGTTTATAATTTTTGAAGATTTCTTTTGCAAAATAACCGGTAATTTATTTAACATGCCGTGCAATATCTGAATGCAGAAGAATCTTTGAGTTATTTTGAAGAACTTCCCTCGGATGAGAAATCCGTTGCTTCTAATTAATAAGCACGCTTTCAACCATTGCTGAAGCTTTCGTGTGATGTTTTCCTTTGTTAAATCATAATAACAGTGGTTTTTTCCTTCAAAATATACTAAATAAAGCCTTCAAATAATTATAAAAGCATCATGATCAAATTTAAAATGTATATATAATAATTGGAGGTAGGGTGAACTTATAAATTGGTCCGTTCTCGCTTCAAGCGCTTGATTAGCGATTTAGGCAGTACTTTGAAGCGCAGTTGTGAGCTTAATTTTGATTGAATATAATAAGTGTTGGTACTCATTTTATTCAGAATTTTAAGCTCTACAACTGACGTACTACAATGTGTTTGATAGCATGAGTTGTGTTTGAGATATTGCTCGATTATTGAAAAAGTCCTATATTCTGACTAGAAATCTGCACGCAGCGGCAACGCTCACCTCGCCGGAGGGGGAAAACTTAGTATGTTCATTCCAGACCTAAACTGAAGGGATTAAAACAATTTCCAGCTTTCCCCTAGCTAATTCCGAATTCAACTACCCAACCACTGGGCTAATAAGAATAATTTCAAGTTTAATATTTTTAATGTAAAGAATACTTTTATATAAAATATTATAATAGGCAAACTCCTTTTATCGTCTGAAACATTTTTAATTAATTTGAGAATATCGATTGAACCGAACGATTTTAGCGAACCACTGAAAGCTAATGTTCTCCTTAAGCTATTAATACTATTTAACCTTCTAGGTTCATCAGCGGACGACCCTGAACTGCGCATGCGCAATGAAAGCGTAGTTTTTAATTAGTAAAAAATTAACTATCTAATTAATTGTCACGAAACTTTCAATAACATCTTTCTTATGAAATAGTATTTGTGAGCGAAATTTGAAGAGAGTTTATTAAATAATTTGTCTTCCTATAGCGTACAAAAATATTGGCGTTTCAGTTTTATTTATATAGATTTACTACTTCCTTTCTTTTCCGCAACTTTTTCTTTCCTTTTGCCTAATCTTTACTCATTGAAAGTTAAACCAACTTGTCTTTTTTGTGACCTTAATGCCATTCACTCATAACAGATACGACTAATTGCAAAATTTAAATTTAACTATCCTCTAGCAAAATAAAAAAAAACCCCATCGAAATGCTTGGCAGTTTTAAACAAAGGAAGAAGAGATTGCTTATGGGAAGTGTCTTAGTCTTCGGAAACTCGATGCCCGAGAAAAGTTCTTAAAGTTTTTAACGGACCATCACTGTCACCGTGACGGAGGAGATAAGAGGATAAGTGGAGCAAGGACATCCGATCGCTGGGCCATCAATATTCACTCGCATATTCTCGTTGGAGATTTACTTCAACTTCACTTCTTGTTTCATCCAAGAATACGAAAAGAAAAAAAAATCGTTTGCCCTTGAAGTTAAATTTTTTTTTTTAATGTTTGTTATATATATAAAACATTAAGATTGGATGATGCTTTTTTTTGCTGACGATAAATTGAGTTTTATGGATAAACACCGGAGTGCAAAGTGACTGTCAATAACGTTAAGAATTTTAATATTCGATTTTTTTTGGCCCGTTCGTCGAAGTTTTATATATTAAAATGCAGTTGTTTTGTTCACTAAATGCGCAATGATAAAGGCTTATTTTTAATGTTTTATGAAGCTTTTATTAAACAAGTCACCGAAAAAAATCATGAAAAATCTTATAACGCATTATTAACCTCATTTAGTGATGGGCTTTACTTTACTAATATAATAGCCCAGATCTGTCTCTCGGTAACGCTCTGACGTCACCAACAATAAAACTCGCGTCATAGCAATGCGAGACGTTAAACAGCATTATTTCATCGTTAGAGAACCTAAATTTCAGTAATTTTAAATTTAAAAGAGTAATTGTCGTTCTAATTTCAACTTTAATAGCTCTAAAATAGTGAAATAAAATTTGCCATCGATTGATATAAAATTTATCTCGCTATGATCAACAGTTCCAGAGAAATTTTAAATTATATGAATCCTATATTTCAAATGAATTTCCGTTTTTTAATAGAAAGTAGTAAATCACGTCAGTGGTATATCATGCGCGTGATATAGTTTGGACGCTACGATACATCTGCTTATTTATTGCAATTGTGATGATATAATTTGATACTATTTTTTGACAACGTTTAACAAGCAGAGAAGTGCTTTGTAAGAAGTGTAAATAATATGTAAATAAAAAAAATATTTCCTGTCATAAAACATATGTTTATTTTATTAGTTTTCAATCAATGTTAAACATCTCTCTCGCATATATATTTATTTAAACACGTCAAATTTGAGGGGAAATCTCGAATGAAGAGGAAATTTGCACCCGTCATAACCATGACGGCTGATTTTCTAGTTAATTTATACCAATTATCATTTATACTATAAACCAAGCACGGACAGTATTTTGTTCGTATTGCATGGGCTAAGATATATTGATTTTAGTAGTTGGTAGTTAATGTATATTTTTCTATTGTGTCATTACTTTTTTTCGGATAAGGGCGTGATAGGAAAAAATACACTCGTAAGTATTAGAACAAAATAAAATAGGTCACTTTTATTATTATTCATTGTTCGATTGTAATGCAACAGAACATTGGATACATAAATAGGAAATAATAAATTTAATAAAAGTAATTTTTAAAAATGTACTTTTAAAAGTAAACACGTTTTATTTTAACTATTTTCTATTTTTTTAAATCTATAATTTATAATTCATTATTATAAATATTATAGAACCTTAAAATCAATTTTTTCAAGTAGTGCTATGCGTATCGAGTCAGAATTTAATTAATTGATTATCTGATGATTAAGTCCTATAATATTAAAATAAAGTATTGTCGAACAGCACCTAAGCGTATATAAAATTTGAATACTCTAGTACACGTCAGTGAGTTACTTAAAAATCGATTATAAAATTCCATCTTAACAAACATGAAACAAATCAAGTTAAATAAATATAAAAAGGTCGCAATGGCCTAACTTTAGTCTACACTCATCCAGAACGAGTCCATTAAAACATGTGTTGGATAAAATGGGATGACAGATCAAAATCTGAAACATGAGCAGCAAAGAAACACTGAAAGTTAGTGTACAGAACAAAACGCCGTCTCTTACCCCGAGTACCCGTGACTGTTCCGGTAATTGAATGGTCTGATGGGAAAACACGGGAATCTATACTTATAAAAGACAATGTTTGCGTGTGTGTGTGTGTGCGATGTCCAGACGAATCGATCGCACTTACAGCCATGAAATTTGGCACACACACGTAGACGTAATGGTAACTCAATGCACCTCTAAGCCAGAATTTTAAAATTTAATCTAGAAAATTTTTTATTTAATGTTTGGTGTTGTTTTGGGTTATTTTTGCCATGTTTACGGCTGTAGTATCCTTTCTAATGATCGTTGAAAAACAATCAATGCACTATCGGATAGAACAAACAATTTTCGTTTTAATGAAGTTTGTTTTGAATTTCCAACATAATTTACTGAATTTCGAGAAATTTTTAAATAATAGTCACTTTTATGGTAATTTTTGAAAAGGATTTCTTCAAATTCTCGCATCTGATGTTCTAACAACTCTATAATTTTCATTTTTCCCAGCTTATAACTGGAAAGTTTCTGTCGGATTTAGAACAAGAACGGTTAAAATATCTTATTACTTTTTTTAAATTGATTTTTCCCTGATCAGTTCAAACAGTTTTTCTGCTAGCGAGATTCGACAGCCAGAGTTTCTCCGGACGATCCCAGAATGCATTGTTGCTTCCTCGCAGGAGGTGACGTAATATGCTTTCATTCCCAGGCTGCATTTCTACAATCCGATTCCTTCCGGCGACGTCATTACATTCGCTTCATTGTCGAGATGAAAAATAAGCGGGAAAATCAGTAATGTGTATCTCTTGTTTTGATTTTGTTTTCAAAAATTTTTCGTGTCATTGTGGGCATTTTTTCCCCATTTTGTCGAAGTCCTGATTCTACGGGCAACGCCGTGCGCGTGCTGCTAGTTTTATATAAGACAAATAAATAAATAAATAAAACAAACATTTACACTACGAGTACAGAAATTTACACTATTATACAATTTCGTATTAGAGTTCTTTTCTCTGTTGTTTAATATGAAGCGCTTGATTTGGTAGGCTCGCGATGGTGGCTCACTGGAGCCGCAATCTTACACGAAGTTAGTGCACAAACAATATAGAACAAAATCGCCGCGAAAGCTCCAAAAATATTCACTGTAACATCGCAAGAATGTCTCAGAGTATTTAGAGTGCTGGTGCAACTTATGTTCTCATTTGAATTATTAATAAACTGGCGGATGATGAAATGATTTTGTGTATTATAATTTTACTAGCAGAATACCCGGCGCTTCCCCGCCATTTTCAGGTCAAAATCTAGTCGGAGACAATAAAGTGCACAGTATTTTATAGCTAACATAATGTTTATTTATATTTCTTTGAGAGAACAGTTCTTAAATATTAATGAAATGCTTCATTTTCATTTCAGTATACAGTAGAGTCTCCCTACAACGAAGTCTCCCTACAGCGAATTTCTCCCTATAACGAAATTTTTAATCGGAATGTTAAATAACATTCAAAATATTCTCCATATAACGAAGTGGTTGTCTCCCTATAACGAATTTTTTCAGACCTTTATCTTTTCGATTTTTGTCATTTTTGGAGAAAGTTGCTAATTTCTGTGCAAACAAACCGCACACACGTGCCTGTTTCTGGAACCACTCGCATTGTTCATTCCAGAGATAACACATAACAATAGAATGCTACGTGAAGGGTAATGCAGTTGTGGGGACCTGGGTTTCTACAGAGGGAGCAACATTTCGACACTAGCGTCTGTATCCCAAACTCTTTCCCTATGGGATGGGCGAATCCATCTCAAGTAGTAGTTTTCGTAGGTGGGGAAGTTTGACAAGGAGGGACACACTCGGAATCACTTGGGAAAGGGTTTGGGATCGAGCAGAGCCCTCTAGTAGACGCTAGTGAAGTTATAGGAGAACACCGTGCCGGGAATGAGATTATTGCCTAGTTAATTCATGCGCCGAAAATAATGATATTTAGGAAGTGAATTACAGATCTGTCGAGATTTTTGGTAGTTAATGATGATTTCCTGTTGCAATATCTTTCTTAAAACAGCATTCAAAATCATATTGTGCACATAATTAAATTAGTTCATCTGAGTCCTAAAAAACAAGTTTGACAGTATTTCTTATGAGTACTTTCACATAATAACAATTTACTCTAAGGATTCATAACATAATCTTATAAAGTGCCTATCCTCAATCACATAAGAACTGTGAATATTATGACTGAACATAAATGTTAGTTTTAATAATTTTGTCTTGAAATGTATCAGCTGCTGCAATATTGAAGGTAATGTGTTTATGTTAAAGAAATTGTTGTATGAAATAAAACAAACCAATATCCAATTTATTCTAGTTTGATCTCTTTATTTGGTGTGATTAGATTTTATTTAATCTTATACATTGCAAAGTTTTAAGTGAAAGTGAGTTTTAAGCATGTTAAACTCTTTTGCATGGCAAACCTAAATTTTACGAAATTTCAGTAGATAAGCAAAGAGAAATTCCTATCTTGAATAAATAAAATGAGTTATTGATTCTAATAAAAGTTTTATGCAAAATTTTGCAAACCTGTGTTACCTATATCACTTTTATATATATATAAAGTAAAGCAGCATTAAAATGAATCCACAAAAAGTAAACACTCTTTTTTTTAAGTATGACCTCTGATAAAACAACTTGCTGCCACAATGTTTACATCGTGTTATCTCAGAAAAAGTGAAGTTTGTGATTTTCTTTTCTCTTGTTTTCCAATGTGTTTGTAAAATAAATTATGCTGACTTATCAAAACAGAAAAGATTAATAGCATTTACTACCACTCTTACAAACTGCAAAACCCACCTAATGTAACTGAAATTACTGAATGCATGCTTAGATTTGATCTTGAATTCAGAACCAATATATCTGATAACTCTGATTCTATTGTACTTAAAACTACTGGGCTTTTAAAAATTCTTTTTAAATATGGATGTCGCATAATTCAACATAATTTAATTTTTTTCTACTTTGTTGTTTCGATAGTATCTTTCTAAATAACTTTCTTCACCTACCCTAAAATGACATGCAAGTCAATTAACATACATATTATGCATTACCCAATTCTCTTGGAGATTCTCAACATTGTTGAATAAAGTTAAAAATATTTTTTATTTTATCTATCTCTTCTAGCTGAGTAATATTATGACAATGAATAAAATAAGTTTTACTACTGAGCAGATAAGTCAAAGTATATAATCCATTTCTCAAAATATAATGAACCTTTTCAATATGTAAAATAAATCATGTTTCAACTAATTGTCTAGATCAATTTTATATACAAAAAAATTAAAACAGCATTAAAATGAATCTACAAAAAGTAAACAGTCTTTTTTAAGTATGACCTGTGATAAAACAACTTGCTGCCACAATGTTTACTAGTTCTTATATCATGTTAGTGATTTTCTTTTCTCTTGTTTTCCAATGTATTTGTAAAATAAATTACATTGACTTATCAAAACAGAAGCTATTACTTAATTTAATTTCAAAAATGAGTATTCGACATATAGCTGATCATAAAAATGTAAAGGAAAGAAATTTAGCATTTTTTATTTTAAAGAAATTTGTGGCTTCACTGTGAAAGGCTATTTTTCCTCCAAATAAGTTATCATCAAAATGTAATTTAAATTGTGTATTTAATTTATAGCCATACATGAGTATACAGGATATTCAAACTTCATAAAATTCAATATTACTTTCAAAGATTCATTTTTAAAGACTATCA
The DNA here is from genome assembly GCA_013235015.1 of Araneus ventricosus. Taxonomy (NCBI): domain Eukaryota; kingdom Metazoa; phylum Arthropoda; class Arachnida; order Araneae; family Araneidae; genus Araneus; species Araneus ventricosus. The sequence goes on from BGPR01014433.1 coordinate 10,546, forward strand.
ATTTGTGCAAGAACCCTCATCATTTTGTTTTTCTTATCAATTTAGCTTTTGCAATGCCAATATCTTTGTGAATACTAATGATATTGAAGTTGGCTTATATATTATATCAAAGTTATGAAGGAAAATTATGCTTCGTTTCGACCACGCACAGTAAAAAATTGCTCAATGTGTGGTTTCACTGCGAAATCAATGAACGTTAAAGGGTTAATTGCATTTTTTTGAATGTCAAGCATATATTCGAAAATGTTTTTGTAATACAATAATTAAAATTAATACAATTTGTTCATTGAAGTGCTGAATGATGTTGCATAAGAATATTAAATCATTTAACCAATCTATATTTGAAAATTCATCATAAATATTGTTTTTTCCTTCAAAAAGAGCTTTATTTCTTGTAATAAATTGGCAAACCGATTAACCGCAACTGATCCATTGAATCTTGTTGTATGTCAACATCTCAGAATATTGGTACTCTATTTCCGTTAATAATTGTGAAAATTGTCGTTTCTGAAGACCTTGCATTTATAAAGTTGATGGCTTTTATTACAACTGGCATTACATTGGAAAATATTTTTAAACCTTGCTTCACAAATAGAACTTGATGGTTAATTATACAATGAAATTCAATTTCTTAAGCTGCTGAATAGAATCATTGCTTTTTTGCCACCATATTGGGTGCATCATTTGTTATTACAGAGACAATTTTCTGTAGGTCAATATCCATTTCTTTAAATGCTTTATTAAATTCATTAAAATATCAAGACTAGTACACCTCCCTTTTGAATATTAATTTCTTTGACTCTTCTTTCATTACATTGCCTAATTTATATCAAGAATTAATAATTTAATTAAGAATTAATTGCTAATTTATTGCAAGAAAAATCTGCTAGTTGTGCATAACCATTTACATAATCACTCTCATCTAAAGCAATTAAATATATTTCTACACACTTTAAATCATTATGTATTTACCAAGATTGTATTGTGACATATTGGTAACTCATTTATATACTTTACAATTGAATATTTTTCTTTAAAATCTGCAAAGTATCACTACATTCTAAAAATGTTTGTTTTACAAATTCTAAGAGGTTTCCCATGGTGAGGAATGCAATAGGTTGATAGAAAAGTAGCAGCTGTAATGTTATTATTTGGAATCAAAAAAGTTTTTAAAACACTGGTTAATTTTTTAATACTTTCGATTGTCTGTTCTCTCTTTCACGTCTTAAAAAACGTTTGAAAAAATCAACGCATTGGGTAATTTAAAAAGCCTTTGGGACTTGATGTTTGACTTGCAATCATAGGTTTGCCACCACTGCTGTAGTCAGAGTGGGAGATGGATTATGGTATTTGAAAGATATTAATGTTGAAGGCATAAGTTAATGAAATTCAATATTACAAAACTTAAGTTGTAGAAGTACCTGAGTTCAGCCATTTTATTGAAATATAACAAATGTACCAAAAAATACAGTGATCAAACAAAATTCAGAAATGCCAACATTGGAAAGGTGGCTGTTCATAGCAGAAGGTCTACCAGGTACACATATACGTAAACAGATATGTTAAAATTTTGAATTTATGATCGTATATTTCATCATATTTTAAATAATCCAAAATTTCTATTTTTATGAAAAATATCTTATCTGAATAAATAATACAATAAATGTGTAAATCACTATTATTAGAAGAATATGAAATAATTATATGACATTTTTCAAAAACATGAAATGTAGAAAAAAAATCTGGATTGTGATGTCATCAAGGAATACAGGTAAAACGACTGTGTACGAGGGGGATAAAACTCGCTTCCGTAAAAATTTAAATCTTATCCATAGTTTGAAGAAATTTTTGAGAAAATCCATTGTAACTATGGAGAATCTGTAATGGTTGGCATGTATGAAAATTTATCTGGTTTTAGGTTAACTTAATTTTCTTATTTTCATTGTTTGTAATTTTGTGCCACTTTCAGTTTTGACTTTAATGGCTCCATTATTCCAACAATTCATAAAATCCTTACCTCAGTGAATTCCTACATTATTCCAACAACTTGGAGTGCTTGAGCCCACACATTTTGGATAATCATATGCAAGCTGTCGTACTTGTTTGTAAGTCGGACCTTAGTACATATTTGAACTTTTAATAAAATAATCACAAAGCATTCTTTCTTGACCTGTGGTGAAAACTTGTTGGCATGTAAACTTGGAGCTAAAGCAGTTGGATAAAGTATCCAATGTTATGTTATCATCAAGATCAAATGTTTTACTTTATTTTAATCTATAAATTAATGTAAAATAGGTCATTCCATATAATGTCTCCAGCTGTTCTAAGAAACATGCCATCTTGAAATGCTTGCATAGCCTTAGAAATCTTTTTCTTCTTAAATCATCTTGCTCCAAATCTCTGTTACTCTCAAAGTTACTTAATTAAATTAATACTTCCTTAACATGAGGGATACATTTTAACAGTGTTGAAACGTGCCATTAAGTTTAAAGTGTTATAACTCTCTTTAGAAAAGGAATTTCTAGTTGCCAATAGTATTGTTATATGCAGAGTATCTTAATTAATTTGGCGAATAAATCAACTCATCTCATTGAATATGGAGCAAGAAAAATTCAGTGATGAAAGGAAATTTCAATTTTTACTTAGGTCACAACACATATCTCATTTCATAGCAAAGCACCTGGTTTGCGAAATGGAATGAAGCCTATTGCCAGAAGATGTTCTCTTTTGAAACTTGATTAGCCACCTATCAGCCGATGAAATAGCATTTCCAGTGAAGAGAAAACCGACTGTTCAAATAAGGGCCATTTGAATTGGACATCCTGTATTATCCTGAGAAACCTATCATTAAATAGCAAGTTATTGTACTCTTAAGAAAACAATAACACTGGTGGCAATAAAAATGTAACAAAATCCCTTAAGTGTCAAATTCTTAATTGGTTTGACAGGTAAAAGGAAATAATGCATTAAATAATTAATCAAAAAAGTACACAAATGAATTTATATATGAAAGAAAAACTAAGGACAAATCCAAATTTATATTAATGTAATAAGCTCTTTAATTTCACTATTATTATTTGTTTTTTTTAATAGGTTTTGTATGAATATATTTTTCTTTCTTTCTAAAAGAATCTATGCTTTAACAGAATATTCTGTGGCATAATTCTCAAAGGAAATTTTACAATTGTATATAGACATGTATCAATTAGTGTATACAACATAAAAGAATAAGAATTCCATGAATCGGTGTTATTTTTAGACTAATATATTTGATTTTATTTCCTTATGAGGAATTTTAGACAATCTATGAAGATTATTTAAAAATAGTTGTAAAAATGAATTAAGAAACAATGATAAAGTATAATTAAGATAGTTTTTAAATTGATAACTTTACTAAATTAAAGAATTAAGCTTTTAAAATTCATACAGACTTATTACATTTTGGGTTTCATTTATTTATATTTTTTTATTTACATTGTGCAATAAATGATTTTTAGTAAATATGAGAATTGATTAATGCTATTATAGATATTTTACATAAATTACTGGATATGACTAATTTACTATTCTGTTATTCTTAACTACTGAAAATAATTTATCTGTGTGTATTAATCTTGAGAAACAACTCTCCACAAAATATTTAAAATTCTTCAAATTCAATTCACAAAATATTGACAAAAAATTCTTCAGATCTGGCAAGTTTTCAATTTCAGGATATTAAAAGCATACGAATGAGAGCAGTTACACTTTGATTTTTTATTAGTAATTTATACAGTTGTTAATTTTTCCATTATGAAGAATATTCCATTCTGCAATTTTTATATTATTATTCTTAGACGAATAATAATAATAAATACATAATATTTGCTGGATGAACATTCCAGATATGAAATTGTAGTAGCTAAGTTTGAAAAAATTCAAGGAGACATAAATTAAAGAGTAATCGTTAAATTAACTCAGCTAAAACTTATTTTATGTACTTTGTATGGATAGTACATATACTTGGTATACAATGCACAGGAAAATATAATGTAAAACATTCAAGCATTACTATTTATCTGTATCAATCCGTACGTTCCGAACACTCCCCGAAATCTCCATGAATAAAATGAAGAATAAAGACTAATATTAAGAGAGATTTAAAAAAAATTAAGATATGTATAATATTATGTAGGAATAAAATACCTATATGTAAACAAGTGTGCCTACTTGGGTGTTATTTGACCACAGTTGAAAATTACAAAGCCTATCATACTATAGCCTTTTTGAGGCTTCAAAACACGCAGTAATGTATTTAGTTTCTCTTTTCATAAGAAAAATAATCCTGCAATAGAAAATTCCTATAAAGGAATTTTCTATTGCAGGATTATTTTTAGAAGTTTTATCACTGCAGCCAGAAATATTTTTTGTTTATCAGTTCCTAGTAATATACTACGCCAGCGCCTACATACTACAACAGATTTCAACATGTGCAGAATCGACTGATAAGTAATTTTAAAGATGAGGAATGAAAAGTTATATAAGGATAAACAGATCTTTTAAGCTTATTTTAAAACTGACACAATTTCGCAATAATCAATCTAGCAGAGGTGTTTGTTTTCATACAACTAAAACAAAGCTAAAGCGTCCCTCCACTAGAGCGTCTCGATCCTAGAGGTCTCTGCTTGATCCCAGACCCTTTCCCAAGCGATTCCGAGTGTATCCCTCCTTGTCAAACTTCCCCACCTACGAAAACTACTACTTGAGATGGATTCGCCCATCCCATAGGGAAAGAGTTTGGTATACAGACGCTAGTCATTTCGACGGGTCAAGATTCCAAGAATCGGGGTGGAAACAGCAAATGGATGTGACAATACGCATTTTATGTTTATCCGTACTAGTACATATTATTCTCTAAATTGGTGAATTGTCTACACTTTTGAGCATTTTATTTTACAATAAAAATTAGTATAATTTTAACAAATTTATAATAAATATTACTTCATTTTTAATGGAAAGTCATAATTAAATATTTTTGAACTTATCGCGCGTACTAAAAGGTTTGTTACATTTACTTAAATAACTGCAAAAATCTCTAATCTCCGTATAACGAATTTTTCAACTGGAACCAAGCGATTTCGTTATAGGGAGATTCCACTGTATATCATAAGTATGCTGTATTACAAATATTCCTATATAATAACTCCATTTTTTGGGCATCTTGTTATTTTAGAAACCCTGGATGCAAAACTTTCATTCTAATTGGCCCATTTGCTAAATTGCTTTCAATGACTTACCTCCACCCTATCCAGAAGGGTGTGCAATAGGACCGAATTCTCATTGCAGTATTTTTGTTAAACAACATTGGAATCATTTTTTGATAAAAATTTCAGCAATTCAAGTGACCCAATCATTAAATGAAATATGTTTCATCAAAATTACACCACCCTCTCCAAATCAGCATTTCCACATGCATTATCGGCAATTATCATTCCAAAGGTAGATTAAAGCTGAGCTGCCTCCACCCTTTTCGATATGTTGAAACATGCGAATCAAGTTTCATTTTGATCAGTCCGTTTGTTGCATGTATTTAGGAGACATTGCCCCATCCGACCCTAAAAGACCGGGTAAGGATTTATATGCCCGTACAGTTACGTCAAGTCTGCCAATAAGGAATATGCGCACCAGGTTTCATCAAAATCGCCAAAGCCGCATCATAATTCATGTTAAACTGCCCATTTGTTACGTGTATTGAACCCTTCGAGGACGGCCGCACGGAAAACGTGCGGTTCGATCGGCCGACGTTACCCAACGCGCGTGGCTGCTGAGGCCCTTTTCTAGTTAAGCCTAATTGCACTAAAACTGGTGTCACGACAACGGGTCAGTCGGTAGCTAAAAGCCACAAGAGCCGGCACGTATTTGTGACAGTCGTCCTCAAAGGGTTAAACGACTTTGCCCCTCTACCATCATAGATGGGGTTAGCGTTTATTTACCACTGTAGTATTTTCAGTCGGCCGATGAGAAACATATGTGCATAATTACATCAATGTCATCCAAATCATATCCAAAAGCATGTCAATTTGCGCATTAGTTACATGCATTTAGAGTATTTTGCCCCACAATATCCTGAGTTACTGGGTTAGGGCGAATTTAATCCCACAGTACTTTAAATCGACGAATGAGAAACATACGTACTAAGTTTAATGAAAATAGATCCAGTTGTATCAAATTTCATATCAATCGGCCCATTTGATACATTTGAACGACTTTTCCCCACCCTACCCGCGGCGATTAGGTTAGAGTTTACTTAATTCTACAGTATTTCTATTTCACGAGAAACATATACACCAAATTTCATCCAAATCGCTAAGCATGTCCAGCTGCCTTTCTACTGCATGTATTTAGGCGTCTTTGCCCCACCCTACCCTGAGGGACTGCATTAGGGCTTATTTACCCCTCCTATACTTCAATTGGGTTAATGAGGAACGTGTGTACCAAGTTTCATCAAAATCCCTTCATCCGTTCGAAAATGATGCTGGAACAAACATATATACATACGTACGTTGAGTTTTATATAAATAGATAAGTCATAGTATTTTTTCATTAAAAACATCATGTATATATTTTTAAATTGTATTTATTTGCGCTAAATTATTTCTCTCTGTTATATATTTTATCACATTTCCAAGCTAAAATTAGACACGAAATGTTCATCCTGACCAATGCCGGGCACATCGGCTAGTTCTGGATTTTAGATGTATTATTAACAGAAAGAAAATTAATTAAAGAAACGGATAATTTTGATCCACGTGGATTTGAACCAATGATTTCAGTGTTGGAAGACAAAAGCGGATAAGTTTATCCTTTAAATGTGGCAACATGATGTTTAGGATCGTAATAATTACTTCTTCGAACTAAATTCGAGATCAAAGACTTAATTGTGGGAACAGCCTGCAGATTCAATTAAAGTGGATACAACACGTTGTTTTGGCAGATGGCCGCAAACAATTCTAAAGAACGGGACTCGAATATTGCTTTGTTGAGCAAACAGAAAGTCACCGTCTAGAGAGACAAACGAATGCTGAATTCCCCGAAAGCAAAAGAAGAAAAACCCCGCCAACAGAGAAGAAATTGTATTGCATAAGATCTCGGGAGCAAATAGCAGGGAATGAAGCCAAGACGACAACAACGAAGAGCATTGATGGAGCAAAGACTGCCATTAAGACTGGGATAAAGGAGATTTTGTATGCAGATTTGGCAAATGGGAAAGGCGCAGCCATGATGAAGAAAAGGAAATGTATTTCCTATAGATAGAAAGGAAGCTTTGGAAATAGAAAGCGAATCGAAGGGGGTAGGATAGATTATAAAACATTCTTGGCAAGTTTAAAGATTTTTAGTTACAAATGGGTGTCCTCGACCTCATAAGCAGCTAAATGCAAACGGCTTAATTATTTATTCATTTATATCGCATAAGTTAATAATCTCATTACAAGCTATTCAGTTTTTCATTTATATTATACAAGTTAATTATGTCACAGCTAATGAGTCATCTATTCATTTATGGACAGAATTTTTTTATGTTTATGCACAAATCCAACAATTCTTACAATACAGTAATCTTTCAATTTAAGCAAATCCTTTTCCAACCTTTCGATTTAGAGGTCTATTCTGGTACCCCCGGTTGGGGTGGGAGACGTCACTGTTTCCGCACGTTAACAACGGGAAAAGTGACCCCTCCCCCCCCAACCGGGGGTACCAGAATAGACCCGTTAAGCAGGCAAAACCCTTCGCCAAATCCGTATGGCTAAGATTTTGAGCGCAAAATTCAAATAAATCTTGATTTTTGTCCAAAACGTCTCTTATTCTTTGAGCACTTTAGTGCCAATTTTTGCATATTAGTTTCTACAACTTCTTTGCTTCCGTCAGAGGGATAGTCTGCACACTACGACTATCAATCATCACCAGACGAGAACATTACCGACGTACAACATTTCGTGAGTGTACAAGCAGTATAGAAGGATTGCGAGGCTGAAAGATTATTGCATTAATTAAATAGATGTACGAACTTTTTCAGTTTATTTATTGTACAAATATTGTATAATATTATATTTTGCTTAATCATTACAAGTTATTTCCAACTAAAATCAACGATAAAGGAGGAAAAAATACCCGTTGTTAGATTGTAAGGTTAACTGTACGGTTAATTTTTTCATCTGGAAAAAAATATAATGAGTTATTCTCAAGAAAGGTTTATATATCGCTAGAAAGAATGATAACGAAGAAAATTTTGGCAGCTAATAAATGTAAAAAAATATGTCTAGATATAAATAAGATGTATATAAGAGGTAAAAATCAGCTCATATTTATGATAAATACTGACAGAATATCCGACATTGCCCGGTCTTATTCAGGTCAAACTCTTTTGGAAGAAAAGAAACCGATCAATATTTAATAAATAACATAATGGTTATTAATATTATATTTTTGCGGAAATATTAATCAAATATTAATTTTTAATTTTTTAATGAAATAATGCATAAATTACAGTACAAAAAGTTTCTTTCATTTATCACAAATCATAATAAGGAGTATTACATTTATTTCTTGCAGTGTTAACTAATTTTTTAGGGGCATCTTGCTATTTCATGAAACTAGGACATAAAAATTTCATACTAATTGGTCCATTTGATAAATGTCTTCCTATGACTCATCTTCACCTAACCCAGAAGAGTGCTAAATATGGCCATTTTTCAATACAGTATTTTGTTGTTGTTGAACAATGTGTGGGCCATTTTTCAACTAAATTTTCAATAATTAAAGTTTCTGAATAAACTAATGAAATACGCTTCGGCAAAATTGCTGCAGCCGTTCTACATGTCTTATCGGTAATTATCATCCTAAAGGGTTGACTAAAAACGATATAACGCCTCCATATTTTTAGTTCGACGTTATTGAAGCATACGAATTAAGTGTCACTTCGATCAGTCCATTTTTTACGTGTATCTCGGAGACATTGCCCCTACCTACACTGAAGGACTGGGTTAGGACTTCTTTACCCCAACAGTGCTTCATGATGGTTAGTGAGGAACATACTTACCAAGTTTCCTCAAAATCGTTCCAGCAGTATCGAGTTTCCGAATACATTTAAACGACTTTGTTCCACCCTAACCTCAGATATTAGGTTGGCGTTTATTTACCCTACCCCTTTTAGTTGGATAATTAGAAGTATATGTACCAAAATTAATCAAAACCGCCCTAGCCATATCCAACAGCATGTCAATCGGCTCAAGGGTTTACATGTATTTTGACGATTTCGTCCCCCCCCCTACTCTGAGGAATTCAATTAACGTTGGTTTACCCATACACTATTTTTAATCAGCCTGTAAGGAACATGTGTACCCTGTGTCATCAAAATTGCCCCAGCCGTATCAATTTTTATGTCCAATCGGCCCATTTATTACATGTATTTAAAAGAATTAACCCCGCCTTACCCTCAGGGAATGGGTTAGCGTTAATTTATCCGCAGAGTATTTTTAAACAGCTACTGAGAGTCATATGTACCGAATTTCATCAAAATCGGCCTAGCCACATCCAACAGCATGCCA
>BGPR01014433.1:20139-35798 GCA_013235015.1 Araneus ventricosus
CCCCCCCGATTACTTTTCCTTCCTTTCTTTCCGAATGAATAGTTGCGAGAAGTATAAAAATTCAGCCACCAAACACTAACGGAGTTCAGACATCCGAGGAAAATATGTTACTTAAGCACATATCTCACGTAGTTTTCTTTTCAATATTTTTTGGCCCATTCCAGCGATATTTCAAAGCCGCTGGTTTCTTGCTGGAAATGGGCCAAGGAAGAGCGTTTCTAGGCCGGGGAAAGGATAAGATTATGTCGGTCGGAGGCATAATAGAGAGAGGAAGGAAAGAAAGAAGCAACTGTTTATGGTTAGAATTCAGGAAAGTGTTTTATTAGGCGAGAGAATAGATTTATTAGTAATGGTTAGGCCCGCAGAAGCACTGGAATGGTGCCTACAAAGTATAACAGTCTTAAAAGGTGGGTTCTTTTTTCTTGGGAGTTCCCGTCTAAGCGGCGGAGTGGGTTTTAAACATCGCGCTGTCAACCCGGTTAGTAGTGGAATGGCTGGTTAGTAGCTGAAATGAAAAACTGAAACTGATTTATATAGTTGGGCTCATTTTTATAAGCTGTGTTTATATAGCAATTTCCACACCTGCGGTTTATGTATGTAAGCAAGCCTGTAGTTCAATGCTCTAAAATTTAAGAGTTCTAATAGTTAAGCATTGTTTTATCGTAGCAATAAAAGTTATAAAAAGCTGGAAAAGTGTTTACGATATACATTTACTTTTAAGGAGTGATATTTTGAGTCGATATGTCTGTCAGTTATTTGCAGTTAATAGGGATACTCTATTGAGAAAGAAAGCGTTAAGATGGATTCTGCGCATGCTCCTTACGAAATGATTATCTGCTCCTACTGGTACCATCACGTAATATTACCGCATACAAGAAAACAACAAGAATTTAAACAATCAGTGTCGATACTTTAATAATTCTCATGCGAGTAAACAAAAATAAACATAGGCTTTTAATCTATGATTTTTTATGGCAAAGATTTATGCTATAAAAATTATGCATTAAAGGCTATAAATTTGCTTTTCATTTCGTGAGCTGATCATACTATTGTTACAAAAATCGTCCGGTGTGTGTACAGTGAAAACAATCCAGCAAGCAGGATAACGGAGAATGGCACTTTTTTCTCGAATATTCCGGAAAACACGAAGCGCAGGTAACAGTAAAAACAGCACTTGTGTACAAATTAGCAGTACAATCAGACAGCAAATCACTAACAATAATAGCAATAGCACGAACAATAGCTTTCAGCGTCTCACAGCTGACCAACTCGCAAAGCGAACAAGTCTCCAAAGAGATTCTTCGAACTCCGCAGACGTTCAAAGACGATTGTCTGATCTCAGCAACTTCGGCTTTTTATACCTTTTCTGACAGGATGTGACGTCGCATAGAATCATCTAGTAAATTCTGTATATCTCCGCCCCTAATAGGGATATCGAGAAAATTCTAGTGTTTTTGAGGACTTTCATTTTGTCTTCAAGTCGCCAAAATGATCACCAAGGTCGAGGGTCCTTTGCCTCCATCCCCCGATGGGTAGCAAGAACCTCTGTAAATGTCTCTTTCCAACCATAAGACTAACATTGTGGGAAAGCGACATTACATGTTCGTAACACTATGTTTTGGACTCGGATAAGAAGCGTCTTAAGCTGACCATGCTATGGATGAGTCATCTGGCAGTGATTACAAGATTCCATAACGATTATTATACTGATTTATGAAATTAAATAGTAAAAAGCCAAAAAATAACTATAAATTATAACTTTTTTTAAAAAAACTTGCTTTTATGAGTGCATTTAAAAGCAGGAAATAGTTCTTTTCTTGTTAAAAATCCCGAAGTGAAAACAAAAATCGCAAAAGCATCAGGCGTTGAAACCAATGTGATGAAATTAAGTCGCAAGAGGATAAAAAGAAAATGCCTAAGTAACAAAACAAAACGAATAAAATTCTAAATAATAAATTAAGATAATTCCTAAATATTCATTAAATTTAAAATCTATATATAAAAGAGCAATTTTTTTGAGTGAATGCATGTTCGTTTTTTGTTTTTCATGCACACCTAGACCGTTTCCTTACAGAGACCGAATTTGGCACAGTGATGGATGAGCTCAAAAGGGAGCTAACGTCGTAAAATTATTTTAAAATTCGAATTAGATTTTTATTTATTTAATTTTAAGTGGTAAATTCGGCCGATTTTGCCGATTTTTCTTTTTTTCTCTCCATTATCATTCATTCACATCCATTGTTTAATTTATTGTATATTTTTTATTTATTTCTCTTCATATATTATTTTTGGAGCCTTATTAAAGGAAGTTGGTTTCAATAAAAGGTTTTATTTTTTTCTTTTGCAAACGATTCACTTAGCGAGCACCTTTGACGAAGCTTTACACTTGAAATCGGCCCTGATCATGAAAGTTCTACATTACCCCAAATAAACAAAACAGAAAACTCGTCCATGCAAGTGTGATTTAAAAATTTTTGTTCATTTTACTAACAATTATTCTTGTTGCCTAAATAGTGATGCTTAAATTCTAAAAGCACCCAGTATTTAACACACATTAACACTTGGACATTTAAACTACCTTTTTGCTGAGAAAATGGCAAGAGTCAACTTCGTAGAAAGACACAAGAAGTGACTGGAACTTACCAAAAATGATTCCCTGGTGGTGAAGGTGATGGGGTCGGCCGCTTCCATCTCCTGGCAGAAGAACTGAACATCGCCGTGGTAGCGTAGTAGCTTGCTCTGCGATTTGGCCAAGGACAGGAGGTCCAAGGAGACGCTGTCCGCAATGAATTCCACCTGAAAGCAAAAGGATAATCAGCACCCCTATTCAAAATGCCCAAGATGCATTTTCTTCAAATCTGCATCTTTTCGTTTAAAAAATCTGTAAAACGGGATAAATTAAAATTATCCGATTTTTCACATCGAAAATGTCGATTGGGTTAATGCAGACGATTATTTATGGAATGCAACAAGGAACATGGTTTCAGTTACAGACAAGACTAAGAAAACTTTCGTTTTCCTTACAGCATTTCGTGAAACTTTTGTTAATACCCGGATGTAGCCAATGGTCACGTGACTCCAAGTACGTGTAGCGGGCGGCTGCGAGTCTGACTTCTCACCAGATCACGAAGTTCCGTTGCCGAACTGTGATGTGCTCGTATTGCTGTCTTGATGTTTTGTCCTGTGTCTGTGTTGAATAAATGTTTGTTTGATAATCCCTGGTCTTATTCTTCCACCTGCGCCTCTGCCCACTCATTTAACCTAACAACTTTTTCAGCATTGTCGAATTCTCGATCATAGGCACATTCACTCTATAAAGCATTTGAATTTCATCGCTTTTAAATAAAACTGTTTCACCTTTAAAAAAATGAAGCCTGTGTATCGCTTATTGCGTTTGATTGTCTTGTATATTTGGGTGAATTCAGAATGAATCATTTATATAAAGGATCAAAGAATATTAAGTGTTTGATTTAACACAGTTTTATAATAGACCACTTTTCCCAAAGTATACCTTTGAAACTCTTTCATTTTAAGCTAAGAATGGTTTCCCACCAACAGAATGTTGGTAATTTTTAATTCAAATTTATTTATTTTCAAAGGCATAAATTTTGAAATTTCTTGAATTTATGAAAAGGCCCCCAAATAAGAAACATAATACAAAAAAAATATATCAACCAGCAATAAAAAACGTTCTTTTTAAGATATAATCATTTCTGAACAATCACTTTTTTTACATTCATGATTATATAGGAATTTTAAATCCCTCCATTTTTGCCTTAAAGCAAATTTCCCAGTTTGCATGACAATCGTAAAATCATTCTCATTTTCCCAATGAAAATACTGATTTCTTCTTTGTAAATGAATTCCGAAATTATATAATTATAATTATTTCTAAAATGTTCTAGAATATGCTCTTCCAGTTTAGACATCCCATACAAATGAACCAGTGTTTTTAAAATTTCGATGCTATTTTGATTAGATTCGAATCAATCTTAACAGGCAATGTAGATATCAAATATTAATTAAAAGAATAATAAATATGTTAATCTGAATCTAATTATTTTATTTTAAAAGAATTATTTGGCGTTTGGAAATTTATCGTCTGTGGATAAAGCTTTTTTATATTTCCGACCAAAATTAACTCAAAATTGTAAAATTATATTGCAGATATTAGATTTAAAACAATATCCTTTGCTTGAAAATTTATTATTAATAGATTTTTTCTTTCATTAGACAATCTTTCTTCTATAGATTATAATTAAGTTTTATTGTTACTACTCAAACGTGATTGAAATTTGCAATTCATATACTTCGGATATAAGATTAAAATCCACTACCTGAAAATATATAATTATAAATATATTTTCTTTTTACAAAAAATATAGAAGAAAATTAATTCAAAGTTATAAATTTAAAGTATAAATTAGTTTAATGTAAAGTTATACATTTAAAATTAATTCAATTTTGCAATTAATGTAGTATGGATATTAGATAAAATTTATCGTCTGCTTTTACATGTATCTGAGAGGGGAAAAAATAGCCAACTGCGAAATATGCAACGTTAATTAGAATGGAACAAAAATATTTATTTTTAAATGCATTGTGTTTGATAATACGACAAAAGCTTCTAGAACTTTTAAAGAAACCTTCCGAACAATATGATCTAACATGAAACTTAATTATGATGCAGTCCTTCATTTTAAAGATGTATTAATTAAGCATTTGTTAAAAGGAATATCAGGCGAAGCAAACATTTCAAAAACAAGGCAAATCTCGACATTCTCACAATTATGATATCATGGCGCAATCTTTGAGATACTACTTTGCATCTTCAATCACCGCTCTCTCGATCGATATGGACCCATCAGTCCCTTTTTCTTGCACTGATTAAACGAACACACGTGTTCCAACACCACCAACCGATCTATCAAATTGATCCTGACTACTTTAATCAGCTTTTCGGCCGCTGATGATGTTGTGCGGTGACGCTAATGAAGATTGTTTGTTAATTTGTAGCAAAAATGTTACTAACAGCGTCGCCCGTATCATTATCCGCCGCGGGTCCTCAATTTCGTAACTTAAAACTTCGCCCTTAAGTGTTCTTTAGAGGGCCTCGGAACTAGGGTTAATTATTTATTTCGAACACGGTCATGATTGGGGAATGAAGTGGATGAAAAGTTGATGGAAAAGTGCGAGCCATAACTGGTTAAATGGGCGGTTAGGCGGAAATTCTTGATTATTATTACTAATACTTTGATGGTGGTTGGGACACTGATTATGGATGATAAAAAAATGGCTGTTGGAAATGGTGTGGTAAAGAAGAGTACGATAGGGAAATGGAATGTTTATTTTTTTTATATAATATTACTTTGGGAAAGGTAAAAAATGGAAAAATGATCTAGGGTTACTGTTATTGGAACTTCAAAATGATGTCATAACAGTTTTAAGGAAAAAAGTCTAAACATTCTGTAATAATATAAAGTCACCATTTTTAGTCACATAAAATTCTTTTTTTTTTGTCGCATCAAACTGCCCCACAATATGCACAAAGAATATGCAGGGCGTTTCAAAATTAATGGAACAAATTGTCAGAATCGGTAGAGCCACCTTGCATGTCTTTCATCTAGTTCGTTCCATTTCTGAGTTATCGTGTTCAGATACCCAGGAATATACAAATCGTCAGGCAGTCAACCCACAGATGAATAGGAACCAAAATTTGACACATAATAATCTATATATATGCAATAATCTCACTTAATTTTATTTCAAATTCTAATATTATATATTTTAAAGTCTTAATGTATTCCAAAATCACTTTTCTGAAACTATATTAATTCTATTTCCCGCGCTGGAGGTATATTAAATCTCTCGTTTTGGCATATTTATTACTAAAAGAATATTTTAATCGCTTTCACGTGCCCACCGAAAATCATGACGCGTCTCCTTGCCGCTAGACCTTTTCCCTAAAACTCTTACCTAATTTATTAAAAATAGCCAATATTCCCTTCACCATGATCACGTGTTATATTGTTATTCCCTTATCTGAGAGAATCGGGGATTTTCTCTACACTTTTACTTAAAAAACTTCAACTAAGATGTTGGTATGTCCGCCACACTCCAAAACATTTTTATAATAAAGCAAATTGGCTAACAACTCGGCTGTTTTATGACTGTAACAACGAAAACATATATATATATATATATCAATATCATGAAAGTCAAAAAATGTTGAAATAAAATGGAGAGACTGTAGTAAAGGACAGTGTTTTTAGCTATATGCCAACACTGTTCGCAGAAAACATTATGATTTCACTAATTTTTTAACGGTTCGTATAGATTTTACTTACCCTGATGAGCATCTATACGCTTTTACCGATTTACTACAGTCTCTCCATTTTATTTCAACATTTTTTGACTTTCATGATATTGATATATTTTCCACAAATCTTCTTGAATTGCAGCATTTTTGCGCATTCGTTGCGTTTGTGTTATATATTTCTATATTATTTTATCTTCCCCTTTTATATATATATTCCACTTTTGTTTATTTTCTCTCTTGAAGAATTTTCGGCTTTTTCTTACCGCAGATTTTTTTCTTGACATTTTGTTTTATGAATGCTTATGTTGTATATGTTGCTTTTACATTTCTGCTATGTTTGTTTCTTATTTGTTATATATATATATATGAAACGCTTATGTGGACACAAAATCGGGGTGAATTTCTTAATCGCCGTTTGGCAACAGCTAGCAATTTTGGATTGTTTACATCGGCGGAAAGTTTGAGATAACGAAATTTTTTCAACTTCAACTACTATCAACGAAATTTTTTTAGATAGTTTGAAATAAGCGAGTTTAAGTCTTGCAGTTTCTCTAAGGCAAATAAATAAATGTCTGCTTAACGCCGTAAGTCTCGCGCCCGTCATATTGACGTGCATCGAATTATCGCATTTTTAGTCTTTTAAACTAAAATTGAATCATTAATTAGCTTTATAATATGACACAAAAATTACGTCGAATCCATAAGCATCTCAAGTATTCTATGCCTTCTTAGATGAATGAAAACGACAGCCCCTTTCCAAAACAGGAGGGGCCATCTTATTAGATAGCAAAAAATGCGATCCTTAAGGGGTTAATATGTCCTTTTAATTAAAAGGTTGTGATAGGGGCTATTTCATCTCTAGACAACTCACAATTTTTGAGATTTTAAAAATAAAAATAACTACCCAGAGGGAAATGTTGTATTTTTCATGACTAACTTATAACTAGAGTGAGTGTTTATAAACGTGGGGAAGCTTTCTGAGCAACATTTCACTTAAAAGAAGTGCATGTTTCAGATTTTTGCAGAAAAAGCAAACATTTTGAAAAATGCTGTTATCAATTTTAAAAAGCTGAAAGTAAATAATTATTATGGTTTTTATTTTGAATAGTTAATATTAACACGTTTCAAGCATTGATCTCCCTAATATGCTCTTACTTAGCTAGAATTGTTGAATGGGTTATATCATCCATCGACAACTCAAATTTTCTGAGGTTTGAAACATAAATGGTTACTCAGACAAAAAAATTACATCTTCCCTGACTAAATAATAATTGGAGTGAGTGTGTATACATGCATTGAAGCTTTTCTGAGCAACATTTCATCGAAAAGAGGTGTAAAAAGCAAGATTTTCGGAAATTTTTAAAGTTTTGAAAAAGGATATATTATCAATTTTAAAAAACTAAAAGTAAATAATTATTACAGGTTATAATTTTGAATAATGAATATGAACATATATAAAGCCATTTTTCACCTTAAACTGACCTTTATTAGCTAAAAGGTTGTGAAATGGGATCTATCATCTCTCGACAACTCAAATTTTCTGAGGTTTGATACATAAATAACTACCCAGAGAGAAAAGTTGTAACTTCCCTGGTTAAATAATTATTGCAGTGAGTGTGTATACATGTGGAGAAGTTTTCCTGAGCAACAATTCATTGAAAATAGGGCATATTTAGAAGTTTGTTGGAATGAAGTTAGGGCTAATAAAACTGCTGAAGAAATATTCAATTGTGTGTACTAAGAAGTTTTTAAATGACTGATTTCTGATTGATGTAATTAATAAATTGATTTTTAAACACCTTATAAATTTTAGCATTCAAATTTCTTTCTAACATTTACATATATATCTCTCTGCTACCAGAAAATTTTAATTTTAGAAATTGATGATTTAGTTTTTAGTAATTGACAAAACATTAATCTTAGCAGTTTATTCAGCTTTTAGTATTTAATATACTTATAATTTCCCATTACTAGCAGGCACTGATAACTGTACGGTGAACGAGCGAATCGAGAAGGGATCATGTAGTGTGTAGAGAATCACAACGTGATTCTTGGGAGTGACAAGCGGAGCTAGTAGGGAGCTAGGCTCCCTACTAGGTGGCTCCGCTCACACCTAGTACAACTACTAGTAATAATAATAATCCTAGTAATAAAATCATATGCCAAATTTCATCCTTCTAGCTCTTCGTATTTTTAAGTTATCGTGTTCACATGAACACGGGCGGTCAGACAGACAGACTTCCCTTGCACGGATTTCGTCCAAAATTTGATAGAAATCTAACATTTTTATGCAAAAGCACACACAAAATTTCATCCGTTTAGCTTCCTGCATTTTTGAATCACTGTTTTTACATACAAATAGACATACAGTGGACGCCGCTTATAGTTACCACTTTGGGTCCAAGCCAAAGTGACCACTACATCCGAATGATCAGTATATCCGAAATGACTTGAAAATAACACAAATCTATATGTATACAAGGATAGAAGAACAAACAGATCACTCAATATTTTTGATATAGAGTCATTCGTTATAATCAGAAATAGAATAATTATACGTCATAATTAGAATATTATATTATAATTAGAAAAAAATCCATACATATCTCATTTTTTAAGCTTTCTTAAAGAAGTTCTCGAGAGTAATATGTTTTTTTTAGTTATCAAGCATTCGTCGGCTGAACCGCTCATATGAATAATGCTCATCGAAAGATTCAGCACGGTATCGGACTGATCTTCTTAAAGTGCGAAGGGCTTGCAGAGTTTCTGGGGCTCATGCTGGTTTCTCTTCTAACCCCTTCATAGTCATTGTCCTCACGTCGTCTCTCTTCGATTCATCCCTGCTTGACAAATTGATTCTTCTGTAGTTTTTTTCAGCAGTTTCGAAATTTGCATCAACGTTGATCCAGACCTCATAATCGTTATCGGAAAGGTCGTCTGGCTTTTCAGTGACATCAGGATTATCCTCTTGTTTGGTCCTGATGAAACCTCCATGGCGAAAGCAGTTCCGTATGGTCACATCAGAGACTTCATCCCAGGCCTCCTTTACGAAGTGCAAGGCTCCTAGCAAACTTACTTTCTTCGCGATTTCACTGGCACGGAGAGTACCGGTCCCTTCCAAACCCGAGTGCATAACATTGAGTATGTTTCATCTCATGTCAATTCGATAACTCGACTTCAGAGTACGGGTGATTCCCTGATCACATGGTTGGATTAGGGATGTCGTAGGTAGGGAAACAATCTTAATGCTCTTTAAATTAAGATCAATCGCATGAGAAGTTGTCTACAAGGAATAAAATGTTCCTTTTCAATTGTCGGTCCCACTTGGTAAGCCAATCTGAGAAATTTTCTCGAGTCATCCACGCATTGGAATTTGCTTTGTATTCGACTGGTAATTTTTCACTCCCTTTAAAACATCGCGTTTTTTTACTTTTACCGATGTCCAGCAATTCTCGCCAGACATACTTACGCAGCATAAAACAGTTAGACGCGCTTTACATGTTTTCGCTCCCTTTATTTTTTCACCTTTGGAAACGTACGTGTCCTCAGGTAGAGTTCTGTAACAAAGACCCGTCTCGTCTGCGTTAAAAACAGCTGACGGTAAATTTTCAGCGATCCATGCTTTGGCTGCTACTTGATAGGCATAACCTTGTTCAGCAAGTGGTTTCACAGATGTAATGTTCTCTCTTTTCTTCCACCTGCGAAACCAGCCCTCTGAGGCTAGAAAATCATCTTTGCCCATTTTTGTTTGCTAAGCCTTCTGTCGAATTAATGGCCCACTAATACAAGCGTCCTTTTCTCTCACTTTGAGAAACCGCATCTTCCACGTTCTCATCCTTCTGGCATCGCTTTCGTTTACTCATCACATTATCCTTCTTCTGCACTGCAGTTTCAATATCACTTTTAAATTTCAACAATGAATTAAGCAACGGTTGGGAAATGTTCAACATACCCGCAGACTTCATATGGGAAGTTGATCGTACTTTTTTAGAAGATCGCATTTTTCTTTCAAGCTCATCGCGCGACATTTGCTCATCGTGAAACTGACAATGCCCTCTAGCGATAGCCGATGGATCACTGAATAGAAGGCAAAACACTGTAGAGGATAGAGGGAGAGGATGGGTCCATTGGAGATAACTATCCCGAAAAACCAGTTTTTGATGCCCTTGACCCTTCCACTGGCCTTGGACTGTCCCGCTCGACCATCGAAATTGATCATTACAAGCTAATTGTTAATCACTAGAACCAGTGGATTTCCTATGTATTTAGATGCGGGAGACCCGTTCCACGATCAGCATAACCGATTGATCGTTATATCCGTGATCACTATAAGCGGTGTCTACTATAATTCCAAAAATAGTTTTTCGGGATCAGGGAGGTCTAAAACGTGGGAATATCGAGGGAATTTTTTGATGCCTACAATACTTATTCTCGGTATACTTTGCGCTTATCAGCGGAAATATAGTAACCATAAACAAAGCGGAAGCAACTATACAGCGCTTGGACATCGTTGCAAACATACTCTTGCTTTGCGCTTTGTCTTCAAGAGCGACAAAGAAAACCAAATATGAAAGAAGCCACGTCGAGCTTAGAGAAAGGTATCGGCTTCACCGAATCAATGCCTCCACTCCACATTTGCACCCATCTGTTTTTACTCAAAGTGTTTCAGCTCCTGGGGAATTTTATTTCACTGTTCCAACGCGGATGAAAGAGTACGCGAGTTAACACTTTATTTCCCGACGAAATATTCCGAAGTGGTTTTCTTTTCGCATGAGTGTATCCTTACGGGGAATTTGGAGAAGGACAGAGAACAAGGGACAGCAAAGCCCTTCTTGGTTTTACGAGGCAAGTCTGGAGAATAAACGCAAGAATAAAAACTTTTCACCGATGAATAAGTGTTGTATGCTTTTTTTGAGCAAATGCCGCCTCATTTCCAAGCTAGTAAAATTTTTTTAGAACAAAAAAAAAAAAAAAACCCCCTCTTGATTGGGCCAAAAAATATTCTTTCTCGGCTATTTCTAGAAAAGTTATTATTTAAATCGTGGATAGTTTTGGGTATTTTTTATGAAGTATATATTTTAGCAAACGCTTTAAACGGCATCTTGGAGACACTCAACTGAAGAATTTTTAGTCAGGTTTGCAACTTTATTTGATAATACCACACACACGGCAGAGTGTCAGATCAAACACTGAAACAATGTTAAAATACTCTCGACTTTCTCGCATAGTCAGACAATACAGCCAGTTTTATGTTTAGTTTCGTCGGTATAGTCAAGAAAATTTAGTATGCAATTGGGACCTCTACCCTTTCTCTGATTGTGATGACGCAGATCTATAATTTTGGTGCCAAGACCACATACCAAAATTGATTTATGTACTGTCTGCCCGCCACGAGAACTCTGCTCGCCAAGTTGTCTAACTGATGGCGGTTGCTATAGGAACAGGTTATCGTAGGAGGAATCCATTTGGAGAAGGTAGAGTTTCATTCAAGTTTGTTACATTGGCGCACTTAGCTCCAAAAGGGAAGGAACGCGCAACTGCCGCAAAACTGAAAAGACGAATGATCACCTACCGCCGCAAACTGGCGCCAAGAATAAAATAAAACCCCGACTTCCGTCGGATTCCTCTTATACGAAATGGACCTTTCTTAAAATAACCCGGTTGCTATAGCGACCGCCATCAACTAGACAACTTGGCGAAAAGAGTTATCGTGGCGGACAGACTGTACCTCTTGTGACATCGTCATTCAGCCAGAGACGAAATTTCTCCGACCCATCCTAAGACGGGGGACAGAAGAAAAGGGGTGGAGAAGAGAGGGAAGGAATTCAATGACCAGGGCAGTCGCCGGATGAGACCGAGGGAGGTGGACGCAAGGAGTGAACGTGCGTGAATTTTGCCAAAAAGAGAAGGACATGAAGTTCGAAGAATCCCTGTGCAAAATTAGTAATATGTATACAGTTATATTAGCTAAGACTATGTAAATAAATGAATTGTACATAATCCCATTGGTCTTCTTTGACTGGGATTAGCCCACCAGAAAACACTACACTAAGCTGTTTGGCTCACTACGCCACACTCTTTGTGGTTTTGTGTTATCACCTTTAGATACGAAAGGACGGACAAATACTCATAAAGTCTAGGAATTCTTCCAAAATTAGGTATAGATCTACCGTTCTGGTGTAAAGATCATATAATAAAATTTATCTCACTAACCTGTTAGGCTTTTAAGTTATTGGCCTCACATGTAAGCGAATAGAATGATCTGCAGCCCAAAAAATCATTTGACGGTTTAGGCTCAAAATTTGAGACAGATCTACTATTTGAATATAAAAGCCACGTGCCAAAATTCACTAGCCTAGCTCTTTCCATTCTTAAATTATCGCGCTCACAGACAGACTCCATAAACGTTTTTTCCCCCTTAACATGTTTAAAGCATGATGATTCATCAAAATATCGAGATCGAATGTTTCGACAATTACAAAACTTCCTCTTTGTGCACTAGAAAGTATAAGTGAAAACAACACCGAGAAAAAGAGCCTTCAGAAAAGCTTCTGGTTCTGTTTCAAAGCAAACGTGCTCTTGCGTTTTCTCATAAGGCCGGGCAAGCAAAACCAAACAGAGAAAGAAACCACGTCGAGCTTAAAATCCCCAAAAGAAAGGTATTGGCTTTACCGAATCAATGCTCTCACTCGGCGTTTCTTACCCATCTGTTTTTCTCGAGGTTTCTCCGCTCCCGAGAAATTTTATTTCGGTCTTTCCGAGGCAGGCGAAACACTTTATTTCCCGCCGAAATACTCCGAAGTGGCTTTCTTCTCGCATGAGTGTGCGCTTTTCCGGGGACTCTCGTGAAGGGATCGGGGACATAAAAACAACAAAGCCCTTCTTGATTTTACGAGGTGAGAGTATAAAAGTTTGGAGAATAAACACGGGAATAAAGATATTTTTATTGATGGACAACTGTTAGAAGAGTTTTTTACTTTCTCGTATACGAAGCAATCAAAGAGAAAGTATTGTAATCGTCAAAAAATTCGACCGCGAGATGTTGATGAATCTTTACGTTTTCAGACCTTCGAAAAACACAATTTTGGAATTATATCTGTCCGTCTACGAGCACAATAGACGGTTAACGGAACACGATACACAGATGGAATTTGGTATGTGGTCTTCACCACAAACTGTGAATCTCTGTGAAATCTGGAATGAGGAAATCTTTCTGTCCATATGCATGTTGTAATATTCATAACGAATAAAAAATATATTTGTAGAATTATTAAAATATGTCAAGAAAAGAAATTAATTAGATAAAAAATCGTTTGGTCACGAAAGAAATTAATTTTGAAATATCTTTTGGCTGAGGAGGAAATTCATTAAAAATATCGTTTGGCATAATTCTTTTTTAAAGATTATAAAAATAGTATGGCAACGATATATTTGTCTTTTGCTAACGTTGCCTAGCAACGGAAAAGAATATTGATGAATTGAACATGGAATTCGATGTCAGAAGTCAGTGATATAACGTTTTTGATGTAAGTGTATGTGTGTGTCTTATATGTTTGTGCTGTGGAAGACGTCCAATAAACATATTATTTTTGATAAAGAAGACTCCACGATTGTTCATATTATGCTGAAATACATCACAATATGAATACGATAACTAAAAAAGGCACCGAGTTACGTAGATGAGATTTGGTTGCTTTTGTTGTTGCTTGTTACAATGCAAGTAGGACAGAAAATGGGGGTGGGGAGCGCTCATATATATTTTCAAAACGGGACTTTAATCTACTAAAACAGAACAGACCTCCTCCTGCTGGTTCTGAACTCAGCTAGATATTTTATGAAATCTTCCAGATTCCATTCTACAGGATAATGTTATTTCTACAGGTTTTATTATTTCTATCAACCGCAGATGTGTAAATGCATAAAAGAGAGTGGAAGGAATGTAGGAAAAATAACGAACAAATAATTTTGACCCGGAATCTTCAGTTACAATTTTTTTGTTTAAAACATTCCCATTTAAATTAGATAATGTAAAAAAGAAATCATGTATTTTAATTAATTATGGAATCACCGCAATTAACTTAAGAAGAGAAAAATGTAAGTGATGCTGATACACCCCACTACACAATATAGGTTTGATACAACCAACGCACAACTGCGGTTGCCGCAATGGGCTGAAAATCAGTGGCAGAGCAAGAGTAAGGGCGCCCGGAGGACAGTACTGGTAATGGTATTGTAATTACTGGTAATGGTATTGTAAGTACTGGTAATGGTAATGTAATTACTGGTAGGAATGGTAATCAGAGACGCAGTAATGGTAAATGGCGGCAGAGGCAAATGTACTGGTAACGGTACTGTGAGTACTCGTACGAAGGGTAAATGACTCGTGAAGTACAGCACTTTTCTTCATCCCTGTCTTCATATTTGGCTTGTAATTTGAGACAATGGCCCTTGTATTTTGTTTTCGTGGGACCCGCCTCATCCATACCTTCCGCGTACCCCTACGCTACGCCACTGATGGTAATAATGAAGAAGAGTTTCTGGAAAGCAACTACAGGAAGATCACACCCGGAAGCATATTTACAAACACTACCCTGCTAGAACTGAGGCAGGAAATCGGACAATATGATTGGCTCGCTTCGCCGAGAGCCGATGACGTCGTTCTTTGCTCTCGTGCGTGTACTTTTCATTAGTAAAATTTCTTACAGTGTGGGATGTTTTATTTTTTATGTTATTTTAAAAAATAATTTCATTTTTAAAAATATTACAACCCACGGAAGAATGTTTTCTGTGCACAACTGTGGGAAAACGGAGAAGAAAAGTAGGACGACTCTTGTTTTGTTACGATTGCCGTACGCTACGTGCGAGAGCTGAAAACGACGTCACTGCCCCTCGTAGCCAATGATATTGTTTGATTTCCTGCCTCAGTTCTATCAGGATAGGGTTTGTAAATATACCACCCGGAAAGATCTGCAATATATTTCACATGCACAGCAGCAAAAAAAACATTTACAAAACTGGGCTCAGTGAATAAAGAAGCATAGATTATTCCTTCACTCACCTTTCGGACGCATCCAATGAAATTGGTTCGAACCCTGGAAGCTGGTAGCAGTTGCGCAGCCGTCGTAGGGGTCAGTCCACCCACGTAGATGACACTGCTGGACAGCATCGAGAAGGAACCGGCCGTCGACCCCCGCTCGGTGTACACGCCATCGATGGTGACCGACAGCTGGAAAGGAATGGCAGTATTAGACGAGCCACGGGCATCTAATTATTAGATAAGAAGACCGAAAGGACACATCTTTGCTCTATAGTCAAAGATAGCGCAACGTGGCAGCACATC
>BGPR01014434.1:0-39217 GCA_013235015.1 Araneus ventricosus
GTTAAAATGGTCTAAATATATCTCACAGTTATAAAATCTATCCTATGCTAGATTTTATATCCGCAATCGGTTTTGATAATGTTTCCTTTATAACCACAATTAAAGTCCTAATGCGAATGTTAAAATGGTCTAAATATATCTCACAGATATAAAATCCATCCTATGCTAGATTTTATATCCGCAATGGGTTTTGATAATGTTTCCTTTATAACTGTAATTAAAAGTCCTAATGAGAATGTTAAAATGGTCTCAATATATCTCACAGTTATAAAATCTATCCTATGCTAGATTTTATATCCGCAATCGGTTTTGACATTGTTTCCTTTATAACTACAATTAAAAGTCCTAATGAGAATGCTAATCAGCATTCTGTAAGAAAAATTCAAAATGTAATACAGGGTGTCCGAGAATCCTTGGACACATTTAAAAAATTAATAAAAAAAAACAAATAATGTTTCAACTACTGATGTTTTTCAAATGAGAGTGCTTGTAAATATTTTTTCAGATACGTAACACAGAGTTTTGGTGGTCTAGAGGGTCGTAAATTACTAGAAATATCCAATGATTTTAGAGTCATCATCTGCTAAAATATTAAAACGAGAAGAAAACTAAAAGCATGTATTTGTAGGGAATTTTACGGTCTTTAATTTGTTTATTCACATGTAGTGTGAAACTGAAGAGTTTTCGAAATACTCAAGAAAAACTAATAAAGAAACCAGAAAACGCGCATCGGTTTCTAGTGATCGGTACCCATTGCGAATGGAAATCTCTCACCAAGTGACTGACACTTACGACACCCAGACCAGTACCTAAGTGACGATTCGGCGCCCACGTTATCACACCAAAAACGTTCAAATTGAGAGCCGAGGGCCAAACGTCTCACAGCCCCAAAGAATGATCCGCATCGAACTTAACTATAGCAAAGAAAACTTTTTAAAATGCGCTCTCATTTGGAAAAACGTAGTTGAAACATTATTAGTTTTTTATAATTAAAATTTGAAATGTGTCCCGCAATTCTCTGACATCCTGTAAATTAGAAACAGCTAATATCTGCAGATTGTATGCGTATATATTAGATATTGTGATTGACGGAGTTTAAATCAATATTAAAATTCTGTATTGAAAAAGGTTTTCTATCAAACCCTGCTTTCTCCTATTTCCGAATCAATTGCTTTGTGTAACCCAAGCCCTATGTTTGTAAAACAAAAATTACTGTTAGCGTGAGAAACTTGATTTTAGGAATTTTCCGCCATACACATTCAGCATTACCGTATCAAATAAAGAAAATTACGACATAAAGATCACAATTAAATTTTCTGCATCGTCAAAGGAAAAGAAAAGAAAAATCAAATTTTACATTTCATAAGATGCTCCGAATGAACAATTTCTGCACTTGTGTTTATTGATTTTACAGACTTCAGAATTTAAGTAAACCAAGTGCCTGATATTCATTTCTGAGAAAACAGATTTCAAACTTGATTAGTTCATTTAAAACAATAGTAGACCCTAATTGTCCTTACCGCCTGACGGATACAAGCTGAACTATGGACTTGAATTATTATTACTCAGAAAATATAACATTTCTTACACTACCATGGCTGTGTTAGTGAAAAAATGAGCAAAACATGGACTTTGTGCAGTTTAAACCTTAGCCCTCTATTTTTGACTCAAGAATATTGTTAGGAAAATCTTTAGGTGGATTTACATTGAAAGCAGTGCAACACGCAGGATAATGGAGAACGACTTTTATTCACGAATATTCCGGAAACCGCGTACAGGTAAATAAGAAAAACAACATTTTTACAAATTAACAACGCAAGCAGACAGAAAGTCACCAATAATAACAGAAACAGCACTAACAATAGCACTCGGCGTCAAACAGTTGACCAATTCGCACTGCGAGAAGGCTCCAAAGATATCCCCAAGATCTTCAAACACATTCATCCGTCTTAGCGCCTCGTGCTATTTATACCCTTTTCCGAATGGACATGACGTCACATAGAATCATCTAATGCAATCTCTTAATTTCCTTTCCTAATAGAGATAGAACGATAATTCTAGTATTTTCGAGGACCTTCATTTAGTCGCGAAGGTCGCCAAGTCGCAAATGGTCACCAAGGTCGAGAGAAATTGGCTTTATCTACCCCCGCATCAAATAAAACAGCTGTAAATGTCTCTTTCCAAAAATTAGCTAACTTTCAGGTTTCTATGTTGTCAGAAACGTGTACGATGCAGATTTTGCTTAAAGTAATTTGACAGTATTCAGTTTGGCAAAATGTAAAATAGAAGCAACACTAATATTGTGTAAATTAAGCAAATATTGTAGAAAATGATTATGTCGGCATTAAATTCTTCCTCAATACTGAATATTCATTAGACTAGGGACAACAGACATCCTTTTTCACCTGTTTAATGAGGCCACTGGAAATGAATAATCAACCTTTAGTTAGAAATGAGAAAATAAAATTTTTCTATAATCCAACATTTTTCTCTACTTCATAGGAAGGAAAGAATCTATATATATATAATTCTCTTACGTGGCGACAAAATATGGACGAATTTTTTAATTGCCGTTTCGCAACAGCTCGCAAATTTGTTTTGTTTACATTCGATTCGCCGAATTTAGTTTGATTTGATCAGAGACAAAGAAATTTTTCAAAATGAGTTTAAGCCGGCAGTTTCAAATATAAATCGAAATCGTCGAAAAGAGAAGATAGGTCAAATGAAACTGTTGAGGAGTCTTTCCCAAGACGATCCAATCGGAATGAACAAAATAGAGTCAAGCGTTTTTGTGTCCGGGGAGAAGTTTCCGAGGTACAAGAATATATTTGTGGGAATGTGACAGGACTTTGTTATTTTATCCATGTAGCAAAGCTTTTTTTAACATTGCCTCAGTGAATAAAAAGCATGTTTAAAATTTTGGTATAAAAAGCAAAACTTTTAGAATTTAAAAAAAATTTTGAAAAAAGCTTATTTCGTTAATTTTATAAAGGTAAAAATAAATAATTATTAAGGGTTATGATTTTGAAAAGGGATTATGGACATGTTTAAAGCCATTTGTCACATTAAACTGTCCTTTATAAATTAAAAATTTGTGAAATGGGTTAAATCATTTTTCGAAAACTCAAATTTTCTGATGTTTTAACACATAAATAGCTACCTAGAGAGAAAATTTATATCTTTCTTGGCTAAATAATTATTGCAATGAGTGTGTATGCATTTGCCAAAGCTTGATGAACTACAATTCATTGAGAAGAGTGGATATTTAGAAGTTTGTTGGAATGATGTTAGTGCTAATGAAACTATTGACAAATATTCAATTGTGTGTACCAAGAAGTTTTAAGTGCCCGATTTCTGTTTGATGAGAATAATTTTTAATTGTAAACATCTTATAATTCTACATTTTAGCATTCAAATTTCTTTGTAACGTTTACATATACAGATTTATATGGTATAAAGGTAAAATTTAAAATTTTAATTTCAAAAATTGTTGATTTAATTTTTAGTTATTGATGAAAAATTATTGTTAAAATTCATGGTATTTCAAATAATTTAAATTTTCTTTTAGTAATTATTATATCTATAATTTCCTATTGCTAGCAGACACTCATAACTGTACGGCGAGCTGGGATCACGTAGAGATATCAAAAGAATCACAACGTGATTCTTGGGGGTTGACGAGCGAAGCAAATATGGGATGTAATCCCCTAGTATTCTTAAATGCTCTAAAGCTCTGTTCAGAATGCGTCGAGTGATCTCGACGATTAGTTTTCTTTGAATTTATAGTTTCAATTTTGAATTTATAGTTTCAATTTTGAATTTATAGTTTCAATTTTTTTATTGTAAACAGATTCATAGATTATATGCATATTTTCTTTTGTAGAGGAATGCCGTATAAAATATATCATGCGCTTTGGATAAGGAATTTGAACATGTTATCAAAGACTAAGTGACATGCCATTTAACAAGTTTTATCACTCAACGTTTTTATGGCTCTGTAATATCATTTAATGTGCACTTTTATCATAAGATAAAATATAAAAATTAAGTTAAATTTTCATTGATCATCTGTTTCTATAAATACTTTGTGAACTGATTTCATAATAGTGACCAGTACTGTATTTCAATTAAATTAGTTTTTTTGGAAGTATATGTATTTCTTTCCACCATTTTTTCCAAAAGTATATGCCCAGAGATTCTACAATAACTTTAATGTTCCGATTCAGATGTTTTGATACAATATACAGAGGATTTCAAAATTTAACAGAATTCTAGATGAACAGCTTTTAAATCCGTCTGCGGCGCCCTCTAACCCATTCGTTTTGGGTCTTCGTCCATGTTTTCCTATATGATGTTGTGTTGGTTTTGTGTTTCCTACATCTCCTGACAGATTTTCCATTGGATTTTGAACCCTCCTCCCGGCATGTAACAATTTTTCATCATTTCTCACAAACACAATAATTATCTTCGAATTATTTATTGTATGAGTAGTTTCATATTTTGTTTAGCTTTGTTTCCTAGATTTACAACGAAAAAGACTTAGGAGATTTACTTCATCTTAGAGCAATTATGGGAAAGTAGGGTAAAATAAAGTAGCTAAAGACAGGAAAGCCTGTTGGAGACAAACTATTCGACAAAGAGCTTATCAAATTTTATTAAAATATTCATTGGTTAGTGGAGTACAATATATCTTTCAAAAAATGTCAGAGTTTAACCACTTTTTAATCAACTATAATTTTTTCAGAAAAATAAAGTCAAACCACCCGCTTTTACCTCACTAATGGGGTAAAACAAACATGATAACTCTATGGCAAATTAGGAAAACTATATTTCCAGTGGAAAAGTAGCAAACATTTGTATTTCATATGACAATTTGAGAATACTACAACATTCACATCTAAAGCAGTTGTCTTCTTTCTCCGTGCCAGTGCAACTTTCGTAGGCACAGCTAAGACAGTTTCTACATTGGATCCACCCTTCTCATTTATTTAAATTAGAAAATGCATCATTAAAATATAAACAATCAACGTCTTATGTGTTTATATCATTTTCAGGGGAAGAATCATCATTAATGTATGCCAGGTCTTCGTCCCTTTGCGTACCCGGTATTAACCCGAATGCAAATGCAGAGGTCATGAGAAACAAAACAGAAACTATTAGAATAAATCCTTATTGTTCAGAGTCTATACCTGTAGTAAGATCTCAAGAGCCAGTTGCAGAACCTGCATCAGATTTTCAGTCTAGCAAAGAATCTAGTTCTGATGAATCTGTTTCCAGAAGTTCAGACAAGGGTTCGTATCGAACCAGATACGACAGAGTTGTAAAACCACCTAGCCATTATGTTGCCAAGTTTTATTGTTAAGTTTAAAATGTAATTCATAATACAGGTTTGTTTATTAATAACAGTTGCAATTAATGATGGGTTGGTTAGTTGTAATAAAATGTATGATGCAAACACTGGATGCTGCTGCGTTTGGCGCGCAAAAAGGTGTATTGTTATCATCATTGATTACTTATTCTGTTTCATATTTTTTCCATTTTTTTCTCTTTTTTAATGTTTTTAAAAAAAATTAATTTTCTATTGTAATTTTCTATTGTTTGTTTATTAATAATTTAATGTTCTATGAAATTGTTTGAAATCTTCTTTGTTTTAAAGAAAGGATCGTGTAGTGTATTCATGCGCGACAGGATATATAAAGGATCGACAGAGCATGCTCGCTCTCTTCCTATTTAGCTGTGTTCAATAAACATTGTTGTTGTTCTAACTACGGTGTGGTCTCTGCTTCTAGACCCAGGCACATAATACAACAGGGTATAAATCCTTTGTAATCATATAATAATCTGGACTAAACATAGTTTTTTTTATAACTGCAATAATAATTAAGCAAGGATAGTTTAAAACAAAAGAGTTGAAATTTAAAAGCAAATAAATCTTCGCACACGCGGTGAATTCAACAGTAACAACAGGGCCATTATGACCATTTCTTATTCTTGACTAGTGGAGTGTAATACAGAATATGTCCACTAAAAAGGAGAACTAAATAATACAGAATCAATGTACCTAGTTTTACCCTACTACTTGGTTTTAACCCACCCTCCACTAATTATGAAGCCAATTAAGAAAAAAAATCTAACACAATTCATGATATAAATATTTTTTACAATTTTCATAGTCATTTGATTACCTATATTTTATATGATATTCATTAACATAATTTGTATTCCTCATTTATCTTTCTAATCTTCGTACGTACACTATTTTCAAATGTCCTCAAGAGAAAAATTATAAACTTTTACAAGTAACACAGACGATAGTAAAGCATATAATATATCAACTAAGAATAAAAGCATGGCTGTATCTCATAAGCGCTATAATGCAGCGAATTTAAGATTGACACTTTGATACTATCTGCTTACACATTCCGTGTTTAATAGATGTAATCCTGAATGACATAGAATATAGTATTTGCATTCGGGTAGAATTCAATAGTAATTTCAAAGCTATTGATACATAGCAAAGCTTTAGATATTGATAAATATTGATTATATAACTAACATGAATTTGGAAATAAATAGTATGTAGTTTAAAGTATCAGCTGTTCTAGTTCCTTGCACCGTATTGGCTGCAAGAACATTCTGATTGATCCCAGAATTCTGTATGTGACGAACGCAAAAAGAACATTCGTCTTCAAGAACAATTCTAGTGATTATCGTCTCGATGTGTTTTAATGCATTTGTTATGCTGAATGTAAATAAATCTATTTTGTTATAATTTCATCATTCATTATCACATTCAACACACCAAAATGGTGACCCGGACAGGATTTGAGAAAATACCAGAAATCTATAGATGGAATATTGCTTTAAACAATTAATGGAGATTCGGATCTCTACTGCTAAACATTTTAGTAAGGTAACGTTTTAGGTTTGATTTGTCTGGCTTGATTGCATCGCCCAGATGTGTATTCTGTGAGTAACGATTGTTATGTCACGCAACTTACAGGAAGAATGCGAGCTTGAAAACAATATCAAATAAAAAACCCCACAGTTGTGAAATACGTTAACCTTTTCAAGTTCACTGCATGTTTAGTTTTGAAAATTACTAAATTTATTTCAAAAATGAGTGTCAGACATCTAGCTGATCATAAATATGTGAATGAAAAAAAAATAGCATTTTTTATTTTCAAGAAATTTGTAGTTTCACAGTGAAAGCAATGAACGCTAACGGACTATTCGCTAACGGAAGTTATCATCGAAATGCAATTTATATTATGTATTTAATTTATAAGTATACGTGAGTAATCAGGATATTTAAACTTCATAAAATTCAATATTAATTTCGAAGATTCAATTTAAGAAATATCAATTTGTGCAGGAACCCTCATCATTTTGTTTCTCTTAGAGATCAAAAGCAATTGAGCTCTTGCAATGCCGATATCTTTCTGAATACTAATTGTGTTGAACTGGAATTTGTTGGCCTATATATCTGGCTCTTAAGTTATGAATGAAAAATTACGCTGCGTTTCGCCCATGCGCAGTAAGAAATTGTTCATTGTGTGGTTTCACTTCGAAACCAATGAAAGCAAAGGGGTTAAAGCGTTCTCTAGTAATAAATTGAATATTATAACATCTATTTTTTCTCAGTCGCATGGCAGCTGATAAAATATACACACTGAAGTTTTCTATTTTACTGCACGCAGTTAAATCAACTTGAAGAACTGTTATAAAACTGTGATTAAGACTATTTTTTTAAAAATGTCAAATTTTAAATATTTTTATGATTTATTGAACTCTTTTAAAAATGGTTAAATACAGTCAAACTTGCATAATTCGAAGTTGAAGGGACCAGAGAAAAAGTTCGAAATATCCAAAAATTCGAATTACATATATTCTCTCAAACAGAAGAGATAAATAAAAAAGATTAACTCCTCGATCAAATATTTAACACATAAACTTTATCTAAGAATACTGCTACATTTTTTTATTAAATCAAGCATTTTTTACTAGCTTAGTTATTCATCACTTTTAAAGAAAGGCAGATATTTTTAATTGCTTCCGTGAATGCAATCTGAAAATGCAAACAGGCTTTGGATGACCAATCAATAGTGAATGCTGTAGGGATGGGAGGGGATAACATTAGATGGTGGAAAGAAAACTCCTCGGAAATCAACGTTTAGTGACATTCCGATCCTCGCTTTTCTTTTCCTTAGAAAGACTGTTAAAATAAATAATGCACCTTAGCTGAGAAAAGTCTCAGGAACAATTTTTACCGTAATATTTTAAGGGTAATCGTACGAAAAATTCGAATAATCCAAAATAAAATTCGAATTATCCACGATTTTTTAACATTATTTTAATACAGAATTCTAGGAACCGAGAAAAAATTTCGAATTATCCAGAATTGTGTGTATATTACAGGGTTCATAAAATGAATATTTTTAATATAGTCGAAAATAATCTTATGAGGAAGCTGATTTGAAGAATTTGATTAAATAATTATATTTTTAACAGGAACAATTGTATTTGTTTTTGTATGTAAGAATTAAAAAGGTGTTGATCTATTTGGAAGCATATATATTTTTTGTAAATAAGAAAAATGAATTGTAGTGAATTTTCTTAACTTTGAAGCAAACAATAAACATTCATCTTTCCTTATTTTAAAATATCGTCTTTTCGACTGACGATCCTAAATGAAACTCAAAGAATGACCTATGAACTAAAATTGGAATATGCTAAATTATTTTAATTGATCACGTTTAATGATTTATTGCAAAAATGAAATGTTGGGGTTTTGAGTTGAAATAAAAAATATAAATCTATTTTGGATAAAACAAATAATCTTCTTTATCTTTCTAACGTAGGACTACGTTCCTTCCATTGGGGTCTCAGGAAGGATATTGATTCACACTCCAAAATGCCACAAAACTTGGTATGGGAGATCCTCTATATCTCAGTAACTACATATGTTAGAAACATAACTAATGTCTTATTTTAGAGATAAAGGGTAACAACAGAAGTGACAAAAAATTGAAAATCGGAATTGTAGTTCACCGACTACTCAGTCGCAAAGTTGGGCAAAAATACGCATGAATTGGTGACACGATCCTCTATATCTCGGTAACTACATATGTTAATAACATAACTAATGTCTTATTTCAGAAATAAAGGGTAACAACAGAAGTTGCAAAAAAACTTACTTAAACTTAAAACCTTACGAGGAACTTCGAGAAACAAAAGAGTCACACAAGTAAAGTAGTCCTACATCTTTAACATCAGCGGCTGTCTGAAAAGACAACCTAACGTCATTTTTTCTTTTATTTTCCTTTCATTAAAGGCAACTCCTTCTACTTAAGAATTTATTACAAAGCATCCTTTTCTTTTTAACTTATCTGAAGAAAAATTAGCAATAATAACTTGATAAAGCAATTCTAATTTTGTCAAGCAATTGAGTTAACGAAGCATACATATTATTCAAAATTTAAAACCTGAAATCAGTAAAAGGAATTAAACCCAAAAATAGCGAAACGACTTTATCACCTCAAGCAAATCTGCACATAACTCACACTAGGCCCCTATTTCCCCACTTAAAATCAAAAGTCTTCACACATACACATTCTAAGTTTAAACCATAAATCAGTTTCATTTTCGAGACATTACAACAATCATTTCAGTAATTCGAAACAAATGTCAAAATTCCTAAAAGAATACACCTTTATTTCCTTTTCCACTTAGCTTAATATCCTCGGAACAAAACTCGCATTTTTGTTAAGTGTTCTCAAGTGACAAAACACTCGTGTGAGAATTTACCTTCCTCCCTTCCGAATCACTGTTGGAAAAGTGACAGTTTTAAAATAATAAATATTCCTCATTCGATCATTTTTGCTGCTCTTCTTTTCCCGCCAAATAACCGAATAGGTTGCATCAATCATAGAAATATTATTTTACTTGATGACTTCTAGGAAAGAAGGTGGACAAAGAGGATTTAAATTTCTATTTTCCCCCCCCCCCCGGTTCCCCCCCCTCTTTACTGTTTGATGTTTCAATTCGTCTTGGAGGTAGGAAAGAGAAGAATTCTGCCATCAAAATATCTCGTGGAACATCAATTACTCGGGAGAGGGAAAAAAAATTATTCTTCCACGGCAAAGGGAAGATTAAATTGAGAACAACGCTTCGAAATGAAAATTCTTCCGAGTTTTATTTATGCGTTGTTTGAGAAGAATAGGCACGTTCTTGGCTTTAAGTTCCGTTTGTTTGTGCTTTGGGTTGTCATCAGTTTTGAAAATTTTATTGGTGGAAATATTTTACATTCTGGTGGTTAATGACAAGTGAGAAACAAGTGAATATTTGCCGCTTTCAGTAGGTCTTGGTTGACAAATGTTTTGTTCTTTTAAATTTCGATTGCGTACCTGTAAGTATATGCCTCGTGTGATTTGTTTCAGAATGTCTTCTAGTGGAATTACTTTTTATTTACTAAATGTTTATGAAAGCGACATAAATCATTCTATTGTTTGTGCAATGATGAAAAAAGTATATTTTGTATGCGTTTTGAAAACGTATCTTGGCACTAAAACAATACCAAAAATTTTTCAAAATCACACCTTCCTTTGTTGGCTTTTATTCATACAAAGAGAAAAGTATTAAAACTATTTTATAGGTGGAAATAGTTTGCACGGTTTTAATTGCTAGTGACATTTCCCGCTTCTGTAGAACTTCGCTGACAAATATTTTGAAAATCTGAGTGCATATAAGTAAATTTTTACTTCTCATAATTTGATTTCAAGCCTCTACCATTGAATTTCGATTATATGTTTTCTTTATTTTATTATAAGGAACTCTGGTTTTGAAGAACTCATACCATTTTTTACTTTGCCTTTTTTTAAATTTCATTGTTTAAAAATCAGCTTGAGTCATATTACAGCTTTATCAATTCTAAATCGGCAACTGCTTTTACTCTGAATTATACATTGAAAGATGGTAACTTATAGCAAAAATTTTCAATGCTAATTTCATCACTCCTTCATGGATTCCGATTAATGGTGGGTTTTTTTAAATCATCGATTTTATCTGTCAGCATGGCAATCAACGCAAAAAATTAAATGCCTTTGAATTAATCCGTTTACATATTAACACAGACTTTATATAAGCCAGTTTCAGCCCTTTTTTACTTTCTCGTATACGAAGTATACAAAGAGAAGGTATTGTAATCGTCAAAAAAATTCGAACTCGAGATTTTGACGAATCTCCACGATTTAAACCTCCCTGAGTCCGAAAAACACAATTTTGGAATTATGTCTGTCTGTGAACACGATAACTCGAAAACTATTAGAGCTACGGGGATGAAATTCGGTATATGATCTTTACACATAATTTTTAGGTTTCTTTCAAATTTTGGACAAAATCCATCTACGGAAAGTCTGCCTATCTGTCTGCCCGCGGTCATGCGAACACTATAACTCACAAACTTGAATAGTTAGATGGATAAAATTTGGTACACAGTTTTATCATCATGAATGTAGGTCTGGATAAAATTTTGGGCCAAATCCGTCGAAGGGTTGACTGTCTGTCTGTCTGTATAATTTACTTTTGAAAAGAATCCGTTATCTCCACGCACATGCGTACTGGAATCAATCTTCTGTGCTCGCAAAAGCTATGGAACGAATTACGTCGTTTGTCCTTGAGCCGGCAAGAGCGAAAAATCTGTACGCATCTCTTTGAATTTGATTCTTTACCTAGATAGTTTTCATTCACTATAATGAAAAACATTCTGATAGTCATCGGATTCTGGGTAACAGTAGGTTCGAATTTTTTTAGCCACGCGGCGGAAGGGGAAACGTCACCTTTTTGGGGAAGTACGAGAAAGTTAAGGGGAGAACACTCCCGCTGGTTATTTACGTTGCAATTTTGTTTTGCTTGATATATCAGAGCATCAATATTTAACCCTCCGTTGGTCGAGTGGGGTACAAGTGTCCCCCATTAGATTTCAAAACGCTGCGTTTTAAATTCCATTCATTGTTTAGATATCAAAATTTCATCACTTGCCCTTGAAATACTCAGGGACACTATGGCATAATTATTCAGGTTCTAAAGGTTACTGCGCGGGAGATACAAGAAAATAAAGACACATGGGGGACAGGTGTACCCAGCGCGCTTAAACGTGTAACAGAAATCCGCAGTTGATCCTTCTTCTTCTTTCGTTGGTTTTGAGTAGGTCTGTACAGTATGTCAGTGCCAGATGAATGCTCTACATATTCTCATCGAATGCCCACAATTTAATCATCAACGCATCAGCTGCTTTCCTTCATCCTGCATCACTCTTAGAGATATTCTTCATGAAGTTCCTCCCCCACCACTTCTTACTTTTTTAAAAATGATTGGTTTTTACTATTTTATCTGAATTTTTATACAATGTTTTAAAGTCGTTTCCTCCCTAAACCTTGTTTTTTACAATTCATGATGTGTGACAGTTTTTAATAACTTCTTTAACTAATACTTGATCTCTCACCATATGTTTGGCGCAGCATAATCAACAATGGTTCTTGCGCCAGTAAACTACATCAAATCAAATCAAATCATTGGTTTTGAAAAAATGTTTACTTTCTTAACGACTTATTATACTTTCCGTTTGAAATTTAGACATTGTACTTAGTTTAATTTTTTTAAGTTTTTAAATTTTTATTGCATTTCACTGAATTTCATTCTTAAGAAAAACTAGTAGATAGGGAATAACTGGTTTTCTAGCTTCGAATTTGCAAGAAAGCTTTTAACAGAGATCAAAACTGATTTATGTCGATGAAATCAATTCAAATAAACGGAATTATTAAAAGAATTTTTAACATATAAGAATCGAGAATTAAAGCCTTGTTGGCTATAGTTTTGTCATAATTATTTGCAATTGACTTTTCATTTTTTATTGACGACAGAATCTAATCACAAAAAACCTGAAATGTTGCATTTTATTACATGACAAAAAGAATTTATATTCTAGTTAAGATATGGCGGGAAAATGATGTCTCAAGAAATACTTGATATTGGATTATGATTCTTTCTTCCAATCCTTGAAATAACTCTATTATTAACGTTTTCGTAATTTTTCAACACATTAAATCGATAAGGATATGAAACGACTTGATTCTATCAACAATTTCAGTTTCATACTTATTAAACTAGAACAGAACCCTACGGTACAGAATAAAAAAACAACAAAATTAATGAGTGATAAAGGCAAATGCGAATATTGAGGAAGAAATAGGAACATAACTAACCAAACATATGGTAAAAAATGCCGTAATTATGCCTATAGTAAGAATTCAAAAGAAGTATATGTAAAATGTTGGGATTTTTCATAGTATTTTTGTAATCACTATAAAAATATTCAAAATAGTCATCTAAATGCTCGTTTTTGCATTTCGTATATGTTTATTCTTTAACCCTCTGATTTCTAAGATCATTGGAATAGAGGGACCTCAAAATACGGGAACGCCCGAGTTCCTCTTTCAAAGGTGAGAGAAATTCACTTCTCCCTTCAAAAACCACATTGAAAGCTGGCACTCTCCGAATTCTAATGAAACCCTCCTTTTCCCCAAACTCATATGGACGGGCCACTCTAAAGAAGAAGGCGCTATCCTCGGGTGTGAAATCAGTCGCACTTAACTATTAGGGTGTGGAAATTTTCCAGTGATATAGGACTTCGGGGCGGCCGCCGTTTCTTGCTTGAAGGGACGTTTGGGACGTACTCGTATTGATAGAGTTAATTTGCTGATATTTCTTTTCTCAGAAAAATATGTAGGAAAAAAGGAAGAGAAAATGAGGGACATATGTACCCCGAGATAGGGGTTGCAATCCGGAAAACCGGATCCGGTAATCCGGCGGATCCGGCATCATTAGACGTCTACCGGATCTGGCACCAGTTTGCCGGATCCGATCACCGGATCCGGTAAGTTAAAAAAAATACATGAAGCCGATTTCTTGAAAAAATACTCGCGTTGTTGCAAGTAGTAGGTACAAGTCGTTCGACGCTGACTCACCCTCTACACATATAGACATTGTTATTGTTCAATTGATAGATGAATTATGTTTATGTTACATTTACGAGTACGAGAATGATTTAAGTAGATAATTAGACTTAGAAATGAATTGAGTAACGATCCATATTTCTGTTTTTTCTTTATAATACGACTTTCTTCTTACATAGTGACCGAAATAACGTTTTAAATTGTAAGTATGTACCTATTTGTATTGCATTGCAGGTACTAGTCTAAAAGTTCTAAAACAAACATGTCACTTTTGAAACCATGTCAAAATGAAAACAGGAATATTAATATACTTACAGAATAAAAAAAAATATGATGATGATACAAGACGAACTGATGATACATTTACTATGCCGAAAAAATGTTGTAAGACTAGAAATGAAAAATATGTTAGAAAGAGTTGTTCAAGATGATACCTTTAAAGAAAGCGTAGATAATATAGTAGAAAATAACTTAGATTCATCGTCATTGAAAAATGATTTGACATTACAGAAACAATTACAGATGCAAATCCAGCAAGATATGAAAACCTTGAGCATAAATACCAAAAAAAGAGAAAGATTATGAGAAGACAATTAAGAAAGGAAATGACTGTATGTGAAAGTGAAGGAGTTCGAGGAAAATACTTGTCTTCTATTCATGAGTATTTGTTGACAATAAAACCGACAAGTGTAGAAGCAGAAAGGGCTTTCTAGGCCGCTGGTTATATTTGTAGTTCTGTAAGAAGTCGATTGGCAGATGACACAATTAACACTATTTGTTTCCTACGATAATTTTTTCAAAACCAAAGTGAGTTTTTTAAAATTGTTTTACTTAAAATAATAATTTAAAGTAAGTATATTAAAAAAATACGAAGAAATTTTAAACTCGCTATTGTGATAATTGTGAAATTGATTAAACTGATTCATGATGACTGTCATAATTATAAGAATGAGACTGCTTGGCGTGTCTAAAATACCTAATTATTGTGATCTCAGTTGATGAGCTTGATTTAGTTAGATTTAATATAAGTTACATTACAAGTTATCATTGATGTCATTTGTGAAATCTAGTAAGTGAGACTGAACTTAACCGCCCGTCATTATCTAATTATTACTAAACTAATATAACAATTACAATTTAACTAGCTACACTGTACTAAATTTTTATTGTTGATTCATATGTAAATGTTGATTAATTATTACAGTGTAAATAAAGTTGATTTCATAAGAAATTAACGCTTTTTTTCTAAACTTTGTAATACACTCACTTTATTATCTTTTATACAGTTGATTTTGAAATGAAAAGGCAAAATAGTTTTGATGTGACCAATCCTGCCGGATCCGACCGGATTGAAATTGGTGCCGGATTGCAATCCCTACCCCGAGAGTCTAATCGTGTAACAAAATTTCACGCATAACGGAGGGTTAAATTTATTTCCACAAGAGGTAGAAGAAAAACTGAATTCCTGAACTTCTTTATGTCTCATAAAACTTCATCTTAAGGATATTTGTCCTT
The DNA here is from genome assembly GCA_013235015.1 of Araneus ventricosus. Classification (NCBI taxonomy): domain Eukaryota; kingdom Metazoa; phylum Arthropoda; class Arachnida; order Araneae; family Araneidae; genus Araneus; species Araneus ventricosus. The sequence continues at coordinate 15,528 of BGPR01014434.1, forward strand.
ATATGCCATTATATAACTCAACAGTGAGAACAGTGGCGGTATTGTTGTCTTTGCAGTGGCGTCGGGCAAAGTCGGCAACAAGGCTGCGAGCCTTTACATACTCAAAACACGAGTACTTGTGGTGTCAACAGAACGGATCAGCACCTCATTACCAAGACAATGCAATCAACAAATATTCCAGATACTTTGCATGCAGATCCGGTCGCTTGGGTAACTAGAATGTTATCGATTGCAACTTGGCTGTTTTCAGCTTCAAACCTGCAATGAAAGCTTGCATTGAGTACATAGTTCTAAAACACATGAGTTAAGAGAACGCTCTAAACATCGTAGTAAATGACTAGGAAAATTCCGGTCAAGTATTTGAGTGCATAATATATTTTACTATTCAGAAATCAGGAAAACTGTTAAACTAATGCCAATCTGATATCTTAGACCCTTTTGTATTGTCATCTGTGCGAAATTTGTGTGTTTTATATGTTGTGTGATATTTTGTGTGCTTTTCTATGATTTTTAAATGCTTTATTCTTTTTCCGTTTTTCCCGAAGCTTGTTCAGCTTGGGGAAAAACGGAACAAGCTTGAACAGCTTTCACTCCATTTCTCGTTACTATCCATTTTTTGGTGTGTATATGTGACCAGTTATTTTGCATCTATACCTTTTAAAAAAATTATTATGTTTCGGTATCTGTTCCCCTTGTTCATTCACTTCATTGCTTAATACCATTCATGTGTTCGTATGGATGCGACCAATTTATTGTATATTTGTTTCTTTTCTTACTCCTTTTCTGTTTGGAATTTGCATTTGTATTATTTAATTTGAAGCTTCCTTCAACATTTTTTGAGTCTTTTACCTACTTCCGTAAGCTTTGTGTTGTACTTGTTGGTGCACAAGGAGTTTTTCTCAAGAGGTTGCAAAAAAAATCCGATATCTTAGTAAGCAAAAATATATGATAATTTGCAATATTTATGGGGAAAAATGGAGCAATAATGCTCTTACTAAGTTGAAAAAATTGTTACATTCTTTCTTTCACAATGAAAAGCTTTGTTGCATTCTTTAAGCAAATTTTGCTTTTTTCATCAATTAAAAATCGAAAAGTTATTTTTAAAAATAAAGAACGCTTGTATGTACAAATATTTAAATTTAAAACTTTGCAATCGATTTTCAAATTTATTTCCTAGTTGTAGAAGTATTCTGCATGTCTTTTATTTTTCTCTTGCGTATTTGATGCTTTCATTGTTATTGAATTTCATATGTCAGTTGTCTTGTTTTACGGTACATAACTTTCAAACAAGAACGTAAATTAGTTAATCCAGTTATCTCAGCAGAGTAATGAAATTAATGTTTTCGCTAGGCGCAGTGTGAACGGGAATGAAGATGAAACATAAATACTAAAAGTGCATTTCATGTTTTTTCCGGAATATGAATGGAACAACGCTCTTAACTAAAAGCAGTGATTAAAATGCAAGTAATATTTTCAGTCAACTTGAAGGGTCTCTGGTATGTTAAAAACTCTGGAATTTGAAATTTTTTTGTTATGATTTTTGAAATACCTATGGAAACCGTGTATAGGTTAGCTAAACCTCTCTTGATAAAGTTCATTTTCACATTGAATCATCTGAACCTGTTCCGCATCCTATTGCCTTATTTCATGTATTTTAGTGTGAATGCATTTTCCTATTGATCCGCATGCTTAGTTTGGCGTCTCCGCTAGGCCGCGCTACTTGTTCCTCTTTTGTAGTATTTAAGTTCGCAATGTATTTGGCAAACTCACTTCTTGGCTTTCCCACCTCTCAAACCCTGAAATCTCACTGCACCTCCGCCCTCCCCACTTCTTCACAGCTCAGCGTTGATTGGCTCATCCACCAGCTTTTAATAGAAGCAGCTCCTAAAGATCTGCGACCAGATGCAATTTCCTCTCGACTAATTTTCTCACTTCTGCACACGTTACCCTTCATTCTGTTGCAAGTTTGTCGACTGTGGGTAGCGGCTCTGAATTGCCGCAGGAACCACTAAAATGTATTTCGTTCATTCGTCGGCATCGTACTAGCTTCTAGCCGCCATTTCCTTGCTGTTGGTGTGCTTGTATTTTAATTCCTTGCTGTTCAATGCCTGCAACTTCCTATATCTTTACTGCAACAAGCAGTTTTAATTAATTCTTAATTCTGTTCAAATGTTGGTAATTGTATATAGTTATAAATACAGATTTTAACTTGAAGTTTGTTCTTCATTTATTGAATGATACAACACCGACATCTATTTGGACCTCATTCACCTCATTGTTCCAGCACTGAGTTCTAGGGTGAATTGTGAACTCAAAATTCCTCACGAGAATGCATAGTAACTTAACCGCCACAGAACCAAAACTTGAGAATCATTTACAATTTTGCTTTAAGGACTGCATGCCAATTTTCATTCTTCCAGCTCGTTGCTTTAGAGATTTATCGTGCTTAAATACTCTGACATAGGCACATTAAAATATGGGTCAACTGTTAGACAGGTTTGAAATATCAAGATTTATAAAAACATTTATAGTTTCTGACTATCGCAATACTTGCCCTTTGTATAGTTTAATTAGAAAATATAATTTAATTAGGATTTATTTAATAGAAAGGAAAAAGAAATTAAGTCAGATTAACTGATTTTTCTCCTGTACTGTTTCATACCAATGCAGTTGTGGTGTAACTTGCACGGAACTTCACTATACCACGGAATGTGCCCTCACAGTGTCTTGGCATATGAAGAATACAGAGCCAAACTTCGAACAAGAATGGCTGGAAAGAGTCGCCAATAACCTCGTCTCCAGGCATGAAATTCTGAGGATAGTCAAATTCATCAGTGAAAACAGAGATCTCTCCCGACCTCCCTCGCCCTTCAGACCTGGTGTCTGATATACTGGGCATCAACTTTGAACTACTCCTATTAATTTAATAATGGATGAAACTATAAGGTGTGCCCAAATGAAAAGAAGACCGTAGCTGTATCGGCTTTGTATCAAATCCCAGTGACTGAATGTGCCAGCCGATAGATGGCGTGGTGGTATTCCCAGTTGCACATGCATAGTTAACGGCTTCGCATGAATATTCTCATTTCTGGAGAGATGTTTCCGCAGTTCGTTGCATGATGAATTCGTCCAGATCAGCACTAAGAGCAGTTATCCAATTTCTTCGCGCAGAAGGGGAGCATGCTTCACAAATTTATCGCAGGATGAAAGAGGTGTACGTAGAGCAGTGTCTCGCACGGTGCACCATATTCCGGTGGTGTCAGCGTTATGAGGCGGGATGCGTAAACATAAAGGACTTGCCACGCCTTTGGCAGGCGCACGTTGTGACCAACAGTGTCACGATTTCGGCTGTGGATGAGCTCATACGGCAGAATCGTCGAATCAACACACGCGAAATTGCTGTTGAACTGTCGATAAACAAAGGAACTGTGCATCACATAATCCACAAAAAGCTTGTTTATGACAAAGTTTGTGGACAGTGGGTGCCCAAACATCTGTCGGAGAATCAGAAGACGGCGAGAATGGGTGTTTGCCTGACCCCGCAGTTTCTGCACTAAAGCCATCCACTCCCTTCCTACGCGATGGGATCAATGTATCATTGTCAATGGCGGCTATTTATAGTTGTACTGTTCCACATGAACTGTAAATAGAATATTGTTATTAAAATTTCTTTACATATAACTGTAGTCTCCTTTTTATTTGGGCACACCTTATGCATGCTGTTATTTATATTTGCTTTTTAGAATTTTTTGTTTTGGGCATGGAATCATTTCATTATTTTAGTTTTCCCAAAGCAACTCGAGAAAATCTTCGTTCTTCACAACATGGAGCTCGGTGAAGAATTTTGTTTTTCAAGTAATTTCTCGTTCTTAATCCTTTTTCTACCATTTAAATGGCTTCTGCAATATTTTATTACCCTTCGACAACCATTTTAAAGTGAAATTTGTGTGATTGTTCGTCTTTTCTCAGTTGAAATATCCGGTATTTTCCGGATGCCGGATTTGGGAAAACGTTTATAATTTTTCAACTACAGGCTTTAAATTTCATTTTTGAGATAGCCTTTGAAAGTATTACACAGTACACTAAAGGAAAAAAGTATTACTCCATTATTTCTTAATTCGGACTGAAGGGGCTAGACTTCAACTTCCAGCGAACCCAATCAACAAGCTGCGAATCATCAGATCTTCCCCCTCATTCCAAAAAATAAAAATTAAAACAACATCTAAAGAAATGAACAATAATACGAAATAATAGTGTAAAAGTGTAAATGTCTGTGCTGTAAATAGTGTAGCTAGCTTTTTTTGCTGTTGCTTTTATCTTAAATGAAATTCCCATGTCTTGTCCATGAAACCATTCAGTGGCTAGTCTGGTCACGGGTACGGGGGTAAGAGACAGCGTTCTGTACTTTTTCCATTTAAATAACCCTATCAATGTGCATGACATCTCATGCTTCAGTAAATGTACTTTCACTTCTAAGAATATAAGCAAGGGCTTTAATTTAACGCCTTCAATAATTGCAAAACTGGTTTTCTAAAGAATGGTACAATATTTTTTGAAAAAGAAATTTAATCGAATTTAATATTCATAATTCTTTAATAAGAATAATAAATATTTCCTCCTTAAAGTTATTATTTGATAATTTTTTTTCCTGCTTTATTTTCAGTGGAATTTCTTTAAACAATTTTCCCTTTCACTGAATACCCCGCTCTATTTTTGACTCAAAAATTCAATTACTTCATTATAAATATATATATATATATATATATATATTGAATTTCATTTAACGCCTTCAATAATTGTAAGACTGATTTTCTAAAGAATCGAGCAATATTTTTTTAAAAAAGAAATCGTATCAAATTTAATATTCATAATTCTTTAACAAGAATAATAAAGATTTCCTCAGTAAAGTTATTATTTGATAAAAATTATTTTCCTGCTTTATTTTCAGTGGAGTTTCTTTAAACAATTTCCCTTTGGCTGAATACCCCACTCTATTCTCGACTCAAAAATTCAATTAATTCATTATATGTATTCTCATTCTGTTATAATAACTATTAGGCTCAGTTCTATAAGGTATTCAATTATGAAAATGATTCAGAACAATCCGAGATTCAGAAAATATTTTTGTATTTGAACAAGAAATAGTGATAGAACAGAATTTTAAGAGTAAATATTACAATTAAATTGAATGACAAATGAATAAATAAGAATTCAAAAATGTCTGCGATTTTTTTGTCATTTTGCTAAATTACTTTTATATAAATTTACATAATATTCTTTTAAGAACTAATTGACACCAAAGTTTTGGTATATGGAATTACCATTGAGGATTCTTTTCATTTTTCTTCTTTGTGAATTTATATTTTGTTCTTAAACATGATTAGTATACGAGCAACGTCCATGTATTTGATAGGCAAGAAAATTCCATTTTTACTAACATGGAACAAGTCAAGACAAAAATGCTCAAAAAGGAGCGAATGCATTAAGCTTTTCAGTCCTTTATTTTCAAGTCTAACAGCAAAAATTTAGAAACTTCTAAAAACTCCATCATACACGAATGATTGTGAAAATGAGCAGCATTTAGAGAAAAGATTTTAACCCTTTGTCGCGCAAGGCATTAAGTGTTTTGAAATATGATGAAAAAATCGTGAATGGGTTTAGTTTATTGCCTAGACATTGAATCTACAAAGAAATAAAAAAACTTCATTCCGAGGGGGGCCGTCCCCCCTTTGGGGTAACCCCCCTCATATGAGAACCCCCTTAGATACAGCCACCTTGATGCACTCAAAAAATAATATTCAATCTTTCAGATTACCATTAACCATTACCATTACCATTACCATTCACCGTTACCATTAACCATTACCATTACCAATAACCCTTTCCGGAGCAAGCCATTAAATTGTTTGAAATATGATGAAGAAACATCATGAATGAATTTAGTTTATTGTCTAGACATAGAATTTACACTTTTTCTAAAACTTACCTCATACACCCTTCTGATATTAGGACCCCTTTGGGGACAGCCATCTTGAAACGCTCAAAAAATAATGTTGAATCTTACACAAAATCATAAATTAAACCTTCAAGAATATTGGAGGAAAATTTTCGAGTTAATTTGCAAAAATTGTAAACGTCCAGAACTGAAAAAATGTCTTATCTCTGAGTTAAGGAATTTTCCCAAACTTTATCTCTCATAATTCCTATTCCGAAACGAAATTTCATGAGGCGGCTATATACATTCTAAAAGGAGTACTATTATCCCTATCCTAAACCTATTATTTTCCATTTGTAGTTTAATTTAACGGTTCAGAAGCGAGTGAAATTAGGTGTGCCATCAGTTGGAACAACGCGCCGCAAAGGATTAAGAAACACATGTGTTTAGTTTAATTATATTAACATCCCGTTTTGAAGGAACACGAGGGCTATTTTGGGACGGACCTCGTAATTTTGAATCGCAGTCAGATGACGAGGACAACACCTGAGCTGGCATCCCTTTTCCACTCTTCCGCACCATACCAGCGCCTCTCGTCCATCCCAGTGGATTCTAGCCCCCCCCCATGGGTGGGTCGGTGGACGTGGGTACCGCACATACCCCCTACATATGATTTAACGCGCAACAGGCCCAATACACGACGATCTTCAGTGAAATCAGGCTTCGAAGCAGGAACCCTCCGGCACCTTACCACTAGGCCACCTAGACCGTCAAAAACACCTGGGAAAATAAAATAAGGGAATTCCCCAAAAGTTAATATTTTAAAGAATTTTCTCTTCCTGTAGTTGCGGTTTCGAAAATAACGGGAAGACGATTAATTTCATTTTTTATTTATAAAAGTTATTTGAAACAGTTATTAATATTCGACATGCAATTCGTTTCGTTTTCTGAAAATAATCGAAATGCCTACCATTAATTTTAAGATCCATGTATTAGGTCTAATTCAGCATGAGAATTCCTGATAACAAATTCATGAGTGTTTTCCCCATGACAGTATCGTAAACTTACAAACGTTTACTGAATGTTTTGTGAACTGATTCGTCGTTTAGTAAAGAAAATCGAGTATTGACTTTGGCACAAATACTCTTCCTGTTGAATGATTTGGTAAAAAATTTAAAAATATCTATAATTTTAGAGTTAAGATCTCATAATCACTTTGCAGTTTTGAATTATATAGTTCATATAAACGTGGTCAGACAGACAGGAATTTTATCCTTTGACGGATTTCGTCCAAAATTATATCCATATCTGCAATTTTGATGTAAAGATTACATGCTAAGATGTATTTCTCTGAGTTATTTGTACAATTGTGTTACTGTGTTCGCACACACATTTACAAAGAGATAATTTATTTGCGGACGGATTCGACGAAATTTAATTCGTATCTACAATTTTTGTGTAAAGGCCATCTATCAAATTTCAATCTCCTAGCTCGTGGAATTTCGGATGCATCTTGTTAACATATACACACACAGACAAGCAAATGGACTTAATTTGAAAAATTTGCTTTTCGAACTCAAAGATGTCTGAAAATGGAGATTCATGAAGACCTCGAGATTGAATCATATTAGAACAGGGTGGCGACAGAACCTGGAAATCAGGGACATCAGGAAAAAGTCAGGGAATTTTATCGATCTGGAAAAATTAGGGAAAAGTCAAGAAAATTTGTAAAAATATCTAACATTCAGGGGAAATTAATAGTTACTTGAGTTATTATCTATAAATTAATATCTTATGTCTAGCTTTATTTTTAATAATAAATGGAATTAAAAAAACTTATATTTATTTATAAAAGCGCATAAGGTTTTGATTAGAGCATTTAATTTCTTATGGTGTGAATAAATAAAGATTTGAAGCAATATTTTGGCAGTTTCTCTTGCTTAAATCTTCGCTAAAATATATATTATTAGGTACGTATAATTATACTATTTTTATGTTTATGCTGCAACATGTTATTCTGGTACTCATGAAGAGAGCACTAATTAGTTATTGAACCGTTTTAATGTTTTGAGAAAAGATCGTAATAACTTTTACTGTTAGCATAATTTAACATGTGTTGCAAAGAGTGGCTTTAATATTTCTTAGAATTCTTATGCAGTTTTAGGAACAAAGTATTTTGTTAAAATTTCCAGTATTTTTTACATATAAGAAATGTAATATACTGTTTTAATAGATTTTTTCAGATGTTCAGTCCATTTTTTTTAAAATTAAATTTCATAAAAATATTATTTTTCATATGAAATAATTGGTAAAAGTGTTCTTAATAATGTATATTGTACACATACAGTGATTCTCAGTAGGGAGAAAGCCAGGAAACTAATATAATTATTAGCTGCAAATCAGGGAAAAAATTGTAAGTTTAATCAGAGAAATCAAGGAAAAGCCAGGGATATTTTTTCACAGTTTCTGTAACCACCCTGTAGAATTTTAATGATTTTTTCTTTGTAAACTTCCAAACAATCTTCTAAGAAGATTATAAATAAGTAATATCAAATATAATAAAATGCACGCTATTATCTAATCCCTGTATATATGCGATTTCTATAACTCCTACACAAGATAACATTCAAAAATCTCATTTTTCAACGAAAAAAAGTTTTTTCAAGTATTTTCGCATCATATTTCACGCTGCTCCAGTTCTCCTCCTCTTCTTTTCCAAGAAATGAAAGTGAAAAAAAGGAACTTTTTACTCCTAAAAGTAAAAGATTCCCTTTTTCTCAGCATCTGCCCCGCATTGTGAGCAGACAGGGGCATTCATCAAAGGAAAAGATCTCTTTTGGTGCCCAACAGAAAGATAAAACACGGAGAAAGTCCGCTAATACGAGGCGGAATACTGAGAGATAAAAACAACCGGTGATAAGTCCTGTCGTGACCGTAACTAGATGTGAATGTGTGGCAGGAGGGGGTGGGGCACACCAGAGAAAGAAGCAGTAGGGACACTTTGAGCTGATTGGATGAAATTAGCCACATGTGAGTTTGACACTGTTTAACAAGCCTGAGGAAAGTGCGATGGGGAATTCCACAATTCTGTCTTACCCCTCCGTAAGTGCATCGTTTGGGGTTCGTATTCAATTACCACTGCACTTCAAACTGACATTTTTTCCCCGTTTGCAGAATAACTTCAGCTAGACACTTGTAAGAAAAGCTATTTTTTGTGTGTGCGAAAGTACTTTATTTTATAAAAAGAAGGATGTATTAGTAGAATTAATGAAACCTTTAACATGAGATAACGTTTATTCCATAAAAAAATATACATTTGTACACTGTTTCCTGAGTGAACAAACAGTGAGAACAGTTTCGATTGGATGAAATTGCAAATGTGTGAGTTTCACATAGTTTAATCCTTTATAGAAAGAAGAATATATTAGCAGAACTAATGAAACCTTTTACGCGAGACAACATTTATTAAATAAAAAAATATACATTTTTATACACTGTTTCCTGAGTGAACAAACAGTAAAAACAGCTTCGATCGGTTGAAATTGTGAATGCGTGAGTTTAACATAGTTTTACCCTTTATAAAAAGACGGATATATTAGAAGAATTAATGAGACGCTTTACACGAGAAAACATTTATTCGATAAAAAACATATATTTGCGCACTCTTTCCTGAGTGAACAAACAGTGAGAACAATTTCGATTGGATGTAATTATAAATAAGTATTAGTTTCGCATAGTTTAACACTTTATATCCCGAATGAATGTACCAGAAATTTTTTATGGCATTTTTTGCATCATTACATAAATTTTTGCGCAGAATAATTCAAGGAAAGAGGAAGATTTTTTTAACGAAAATAGCACAATTAATTTGATAAAGAATTAAAGAAATGTATTTATGCCTTCAGCTACCAGCTGCTGCTTGTTTTTGGAACTATATGCTTCTTGTTTTTGAGTAGACACAGTCAGACAATAACATTCACACTCCGAAGATATTAGAGCGATTAAAACGTTATTTTATGTGCCACCTGGATATAAAGGGTTAACTATCTTATGATGATATGAAATATGGAATTCCGCATTTCTTTCTTAGCCTAGAATGTTTTCTGCTGCTTTATGGGTATATTTTTAATTACCTACTACTTAAACATTATGATTTCATTATTCTCATTATACTTCATCTGGCTAGATTTAAAATAATTGAAAGAAAAACAAAAATGTAAAAGACATTAAAATGTAACAAAATTAACGACATTCGATTAAAATAAGCCAAGGAAAAAAGAATCCATCTGGAAAAATGTCATCGGAGGCCACTCTCCATTTTGTATTCTAATTGGAATCGTTTACTGTCGAGGAAAAATACTTTAAGGTCAAAATTAAATTGTTCCTCTGTGGCCTGAACCTATCCCGGAAATTAGAAATAAAAAATTCTATTTTCTGACTCTTGTCTATTACTTTCCATGCTTAATCCAGATTCATCTGGCTAGAGGCAGATTAGAATGGTTGACGTTGCAGATGCACCCTAAACTGTCGAGTGGAAAGAGGGTTCTGAAATAAAGTCTTTTTCTTCTAGTAGCTTCCTTAATTCGTTTCCAGAAAACAAGATGTGAAAACAGTTTTAGGAAGAAATGTTGTTTATACAATTCCAGATTTTCAGATATTCTATTTCCCGGTGTTAAGTAACCACAGCTGATTAAAATGGATGACGACCATTCATTTTCGATGATTATGAAATACTTTAATAGCTATTATTGGCAATGGTTCAGCAAGACATTCCTATTTTCAGAAGACGTATAGGAATGAGGCATGTCTATTCATACCTGCATTCATCTGACAATTTTGGACAGTCTCCAAGTTAGGAATGGGGGATCTATACATCCTCTAACACTCTGGTGAAAGCCTGTAACATCTGACTTCAGAACGCTTTTCAACATTTTGACTTATCATTTTTATCATAATCAGACCATCGAGGTACATCGCTGAACATAATATATTTTGATAAACGAGGAAATATCGTTATAAGTCGTGCTTGTGCTATCATAGTGTTACGAAAGTCTTTCTGTGGGTGTATGGTGTAAACAGTCCAACACGCAGGATAATGGAGAATGAAGGTTTATTTACAAATATGCAGGAAAACACGTAGCACAGGTACAGGAAACAATAGTTCTTTCACAGATTACCAATGTAAACAGACAACAATTCAGAGGTAATAACAATTCAGCACTTTGTTATCTAACAACACAAACAGTCAGCAAATAACTAGTAACGACAATAACTGCACTTTCAATAGCACGTCCTCGCACTAGCACTAGCACTAGCTCGCACTTCGGACGAACTCCAAAGGCGTTCGCGCTCGAAGGCGATCACAGGCGATGAACACACACCCCGTCATCCAAGCGCTCTCCTCATATAGTTTCCCCGGCAGGCCGTGACGTCACATGGAATGATCTAGTACATTCAAGCGTATCTCCTAATAGAGATATCGAGAAGATTCCAGCACCTTTGAGATCCCATATTTCATCGCCAAAGTCGCCAAATTTGTCACCAAGTCGCCAAGGTCAGGGGACCAGACGTGGCTGCTGCTAGTCATCCCATACTTATCTCCAACCATATTTTCCAACTATCTTCCCAACCATAAGACTCACATTGGTAGGAAGCGACTTTCCATGTTTGTAACAATAGGAAAGCGTACTGCTTACAGAGAGTATAAACACCTATAAGAAGTGGCAAATATTTTGTTGTTAAGTGAAACACGCATTTGATTTTATTGGCTAAAATATGTCTCAAAAACATTTATTTAGAATTTAATTTAACATTTTATCAGTCTATGAAAGTTATGGTTGTTTTCTTTCGAGGCACAGGGCATTCATTTTGAAAATGTTTTAAACCGAATTACGGTGCACCATACTTATCATCAACAAACATGAAAAATTCAAAACTGCAAAATAATTTTTTCTTGTTAAACATTTATATTTTAGAATAATGTTTATAATTTCATAAGAACAACAGGCGCATTTTTAATGAAAATAATGAAATTTTCGTATCTCTGCGCTTTTATTTCATAATTCGAGGATTTTATTAAAATCAAGTTCATCTATTTAAACTAAACTATCTATCTTAAAGCAACATATATGAAAAAAGGTGAATGATTAATAGTTATTATGAAATAAGCTAAAAGATTTTCAGTTTATCGTACACAATTTCATGCCTTTAAATGTTTAAGTTAATAAAATATGTAAAAGAAAGATATAGAACTGTGGTTATACAAGAGAAGGTAAAGGGGGAAAAAAATGAGAAGATGTTTCTATAACACTAGTATTTAATGCTAAATATTACACTTTTAAATTAAAAAATGTGAAAGAAAGATATAGAATTATATACAAGAGAAAATCGAAGGGAAAAAATGTGAAGATGCATAGATTACGCTGGTATTTAATGCTAAATATTACATTTATAAATTTGTCATTCAAACCTTATGATATTTCAATATTTAAATTAAGATCTGTTTGCAACTCATTGAATAAATGTAAAACCTAATAGTTATGTATTCCAAAGTAATACTTAAAATAAATTTGCTCAGATTAAACAAACAACGAATCCTTGGGTTATGTCTATGTAAATATTCATGAAAATGAATTTCAGACATTATTTTAAAACTTTTGAATTTAAGTCAACGCAATTATCAACAATTAATTAAATTTATCATTGAAGTTAAATAATATAACAATAATTATTAATAAAATATGCTTAAAATTGTTTAAAATACATAAAATTTTATTATTTAAGCATGTAATGCCTGGCACATCGAAATTTACAAATACATTTATCTGATGCTTTAAAAAAACAAAAATATTTGATTCCCCTGGACCTCCAACAATCTTAATTCTTTATTGAATATGGATGTTTTTTCACTCTGTTGATAGTTTTACTTTTTTGTCCGTGTGAATAACATTTATCAGTTTCACCGGCATAATCTCTGTTTCTAGGGGATTTTCTGTCATAACAACTGACTTTCAATCCAAAGTTTAATAGCCTGTAAGATAACTTAATCATATGCATTTATCTTAAGTTAGAGGTGCACTTCAATCTGACATCAAAATATGCTTGTAAATTGATTTGAATTCTTGAAATTCTTGTTCGAAATGTATCCGCCGTTTTCAGAGCTTGCGCTGATCGCTATAGGATCGATGAAAGACTTTGAAATCATTATTTCCTGAAATGTGGTGCTTTCCCCATAATTTATGTCTATTGACCATCAACATTGGTTTAATTGCATATGTCAATGTACACATGGTAATGTGAACTGCATTTTCGGTACCTAATAAATTTTTACTATTGTAAATGGAAGAATGCTTTTCAAGTCACCAAAATACCGCTATAAATGAGCGAACAGCTCAGAAATGCTTTCTGAAATTCAGACGGGATAAGTTTTTAATCTAAATCAGTCCATTGAAGTATCTTCCAAAATGTAATTCTTGGAACACGGGAAGGAAAAACCTATCGTCAAGGCGAAGATCTGTCAACTTTGGAGCAAATGATTCGAAATGGTGGAATTCCAAAGAATTTGAAATCCAAAACTCAATCCGCTCAATCGCAATCAATTGAGACCTAAATGCTAGGGTAGCGGCAAAACAAAGGATCTGCCTACATTGGCAACTCGCGTCGAGGCTAGAAATGAAACTTGAAATCCCCCGCGTGGGGGAAGAAGAGTCTGGGTGGCAGGAATTCTGCGACTTTGAATCTTGTCTCAGAACAAACTTTGGAACCTTGTTTTTTGACTAAAATGGGTGGGGAAAAACCTGTGTTAGGACAAATGACATAGCTAGTCTTCTCGCGAATGCGAAGCTTAAGATAAGCAACGATCCGGTAGGCCATCTATGCTGGGTGACGACAAATTCAGGAGCTCTTCCCAAATGATCAACGTATTACTCCTCTTGAAACAGCGGAGAGACCCAACGAGGTGAATTCAACCATTTATAAGCATTTGATGTGAATTGGCTTCGGTAGTCGTCTTGCTGTTTGAGTACCCCACAAATTAACAGAAAATTTTAAAGGGACCGATTTCCACGTCCAATTTATTGCTCATAAAGAGCAAAGATGATTTATTTTTTGAATGAATGATAACGAGAGAGGAGGTCGCCTACAATAATATTGAGAATTGCCATGCGTTATTCGAGTGACCCGCTATCAACTCTGTCGAAGGCTAATACCTATTCCAAGTAACTTATGTTCTGTTGCTGTCAGGAATGGAAGGGAATTGACTATAACGAGTTGCTGCTACCTAACTAAATAATTACTTCAGTTAAATATGGTAGAATTGGCTTCGGTACTCGTCTTGATGTTTGAGTACCCCACAAATTAAAAGAAACTTTGAAAGGGACCGACTTCCACGTTCAATATATTGCTCAAACAGACAAACACAGCAAAAATGATTCATTGTTTGAATCGATGATGACGAGAGAGAAGGAACAGTTCTTCTGCAATAATGTTGAGAAAAAATGGCCATGCGTTGTTAGAGTGAGTCGCCATCAACTACTTCAAATGCTAATAACTATTGCAATCAAGTTATGCTCTGTTGTTGGTGGGATTGGAAGGGAATTGACTATAACGAGTTGCTGTTACCTAACTAAATATCTAATTCAGTTAAATATCGTAAAGGGACGGTCTTTCATCAGGATAACGCATTATCACATGTGGCTTTGGCCGTCCATCGGAAATTGTTGAAGCTTCGCTAGGATTTCTTAACCCATCTGACTTATAGTCCTCACTTGGCACTTTCGGACTACCAAATGCTCCATCCTTTTCAAAATTTGTTGAAGAAAGATTTGGCACACACATACTTTGAAGAACGGGAATGTGAACCTTCGGAGTTAAATTCTCTGGAGAGCTGCAAACAGTACCTTTAGCAGTTTTTAATCGATAAACCAGGGATTCCTATGAGAATGGGAGAAAGAACTCAAACGATGGCCTTTCACCATTAAATAAAGTTGTGCATATATATCTACTAATAATAAAGGAGAATGTGTGTGTCCGTTTGTGTGTCTGAGTGTTGGTCCTCTACAGGGCAGACCACTTGTCTTAGAGCTCCGAAATTTGGCACAAACATACTTTGAAGAGTTTGAATATGCATCTCGGAGCCCCTTTTTGAAATTTTATTCAAAATTTTAATTAATTAAAAAATAATCGTAATCTCGAAGTTTTCCCTTAATAACTTCCGAAAATATCGCAGCACAAAAATCACCTTACACTATCTGAAAGTGCAAAACATTACCTTTTCAATATCAATTAAGTTGCCGTAAAGTGTTTTCTCGAATTTTAATAAATTTTTTAAAATATTTTTTGGCATAATTTACAACAATACTTTACATTGTTTCAACGCAGCTCAAACCGTTTTTATTGCTTAAAGAAATATTTAAATGCATGTATCTCTTTCATTGTTGTAATCTGAGACAGGATCCTAATACATTTTGCTTTCATATTTTATTTCATCTAGATTTTTGTGAAATATGTAAACCAAGCTCTCCGAAATATTGCTTTGTTTACATGAAAGAAACATAAACTGAAAAGTTACGGTTTTTATGTTTTTATTCTTTTTTCAACACGTTTTAATTCAGCTAACACGCCGCTGGCCATAACATGTGCTGCGTCATTTTAATGTTGAAATCAAATGCATATTTTACAAGAGGAATAAAAAAGTGAAGATAATGCCGATAACATGCAATTGGGGTTACTGAACATGGTCAGTTATTTGACTCCATTAGGGATATTTATATATACAATGAAAAGAGCAGGTACAGGGTCACTAATAGAACATGGTTTAAATATCTACCACAATCTAAAGTTTAAAATTACGTTGCTAAGGCTAACCATGAATATAAAATGATGCAAGATTGAATTGAAATCACATTCGAGGCGAACAAGCTGGTCGCCGAAGTCGGCTAGTTATTAAATAAACTTCATCATTAGTAGAAAAAGAATTATTTTCATTTCTTCCCGCCTACCCAAAACTGCTGATATTTTCAGAACAGCACAAAAAATTATTCATTATTCGTGAATTGTTAGTACATAGTTTATATGTTAATATGTAATATATAAAATAAAAATCTTTTATCGGATTAATGAAACAGTTTACGTTCAAAAACATTTGTTTGACAACGTATATGTTACTTTGTAGCAAACAAGTCATTATTCAAATAATGATTACCTTTGATGACTGTATCTTTAATTTCAAAAGAAAAAACAACAACATTCTTTTTTAAAAATTAACGCTCACTAAAGGTTTTTGTTTTTTCCTTTATATGACGTTTCTATTATTATCATTTTGATTATAATGCCTCTGTAACTGTTGATAGAAAAAAAGAATTATTCATTTCTAGTTTCATGATTTCAAATGAAATTCTTTGATATTTTCCGATTGTTATACAAAAGATAAAACTACAAACATTAAATTCGAAAGAGAAGCCTTGTTTAAATTATTTTAGTACTTATTTGAGGCTTTTTCTTTTTCCCTTGCAACATTCAATGCATCTATATGGAAATTAATTTAGGAACATTGCATGCTTGAATGGTATCAAACGATTTCATTAATATTTATTGGTTTTTCACAAAATATGCACGCAATAATTTACAGAAAATAACAAATGGTTATATTGTATAACAGTTACATGCTTTTAAAGAGAGAAATAAATGAATTCAATTTAAAGAAGATTTATTTGCTTCTGTCTCAAAGTTTAAATAGTTGTTCTGTTGAAAAGACCTTCAAAACAGAACAGAAATCTTCATTTATTTTTTGGAGAATACATAATGAAAGAGGGAAAAATATCAGTACTAATAAAATTAAAGAAGATTCAAACATTTACTCGAAGGTGCCGGTTGTAATGTTTTAGGTTTTCTTCGTCTGTTTTTATATAATTTTTAAACATTTACTCTCAATTATTGTAAAAGTGATGTGCACAAAAAAGATGTAATTAATATCGTCGCAACGCATGTGTATAAAAACGCAGTTGCGAAAACAATGGAAAGAATTCTTGTAAAATTTACTTAAAAATATTTTTGAAAATTTATTAAAATCAGAGAAGAAATTATACAGAAACAAAATAGGTAACACTAGAAAAAGCTCATTGTTTGGATTTTAAAGTTGTTTAAAAATAGTTTTTATGCAATAATCTGCTCTAAAATTCTGGATGAAAAACATTAAAATTTCGTTAAAACATTCAAATCTTACAATGCTTTAGGGACGCTTGAATCCTAACCTCATGTAACAAAAAATGCTTTCTGTAGTCAAAACTGCAATTAAGATAATAGGCGTTTGTATTTAACTTATCATTAGATAATGAAACACTTGTTCTTAGATACACACTTTTCATTAGATAATGAACACTTAATAATTTTAGGAATCATTATTATTATTATGATTGATATATCGAGAAATGATGGAATTGATAAGGTTTATCATTAAATGCCATCGTGAACGTTGTCACACGTTTGAGTGAGAACGTTATGACACCCTCCATACATAACGAGAAATAAACGAAAAATGAAAATATAAATATTAAGAAATGTTTATAACAGTAACAACTATATGGCATAACGACTTACTACACTAACGACTGCAGGGGAACTGTAGTTTATGGATAAGGAACATGAACATGTCTTATCTACGATGGTGTTAGGTTTACTTCCGATTGGAACGCTCATTTTGGCAATTATTCTTGCGAAATATAGTCCAGTTTTTTAAAACTTTTTTCACCAATTGTTGGTAGTTACGAATCACATATTTATAATAAAAAGTTAATGGTAAAAGTGTATATGAAGCAAACGAATAATAGCCATAAAATTGTGACATAATCCTTTTTTCTTCTTCTGTAGATAGAAAGTAATGTAATCGTCAAAAAATTCGACCTCGAGACTTTCTTGTTCTGTAGGGTTTCTTTGTAACGCTAGCACAATTTTCACTCTCCCCATCAACGCTAATTTTTATTAACTCTTTAATCCCGACTATTTTGTTCTAGCCCCTTTAAAACCGGGCATTTTGGAATACGACATGAAATGAACTCTCACAACCTCGGTGGTCATTTACCCCACCATCCCTGTTATAACCTTCCGTTAAGATTCACGGAAATAGGCTGCGGTTGGCTAGGATAATTTAATTGTATCGCTCTTACCTCCGAAGCCATCTCAGAACCTCACCTCCCCTCAAAAGAAGCCAACCGCCTCAGACCGGCCTTCGACGCTGTTAAGGTAGAATTTTTAGACCACCCGAGACCGCCTCGCTTGGTGTGAGAGGGTTAATGAAGGCATTTTTATGGGTATCTTCCAATATGGTTTAGAAAAAGTGAAAAGCGTTTGAGGCCAAGAATAACAAGTAACTGAAATAAAGAGATGTAATTTATCCCTCTATGTTTGTCCTAGTAGCATCACAGATGAGGCACGTGGTTATCATTTTTGGCCCAATCATCGTACCCCGCTCTTGACTCCTGGCCATCATTTTTTGTCTGATCAATGTACCACGAGCATGGCTCGTGGTCATCATTTTTGCTCGGCCCATCTACCACGAACCTCTCTCGATATTGTAAACGGGGTTAATTCTCATCTGTCCTCACTAGCCAGAAATCTAACCATCACACAAGGATGATACAACATTACATTACATTACACCACCTGCATCCTCGTGTTTGGAGCCATTTGACTCCTTTCTGGTTTGGATGGATGGAGGTGAATTTTATTTTTTAAGAAAGGACAAAAAAGTAACAGGCACAAAAACAAATAATAATGAAAAAGAAACATGCCCTGAAAGAACAACATAGAAAACAGAACAAAATAGAAAAAAATAAAAATACGTAGAGGAAAAAAAAAGTCATAAGTAGCCGGAAGTGTGTGTCAGTTGGGTGGATGCGTGCTCAATAATTATCCTCTACAATGAGAAAGTTCTCATCACATATGAAGCGCATTAGGAGTTGAAGTCAGGTTCTTGATAAGTTATTCGTGAGAATGTTCTTCAGTCACTGTAATTTAAGGGACACTGTAGGAGTTTGGAAATGCCAGAAGAGAGTAAACCGACATTTTGTGGCATAGTGCATTGGATATTCTTTTACTCCGCACGAGCAGTTGTCATGTGTTCGAAGCAGTTGTCATGGGTTTGAAGCGATGAAGGGAAGGGCCCGTGACAAGGACGATACAACAGGAAAGCACTGTACAAATATCTGCAAGACCGGTTTAGAATGTTTTAATGTTCAGTGCTTTCAGTGAATAGTGCTACACCATCTGCACCAATATTGTACTGAGATGTCTAAGTTTCTCTGACACATTACTTATAAGGAAGATGTGTCATGGCTGTTCTTTTTTAGTCATATTAAGGTCACAATTATAGCTGAACTCCTAAATCCATAAAGTTTCCTGTTATTTAGATACATAGTCCATAAAAAGAAACCTCTATAGAGATGAATTTTTCATTTAACCTTTTTCCTTATGGGAGGTACAGATTTTGCGCCACAAAACTAATGGTACTCTTTATACTTCTGAGAACTAATTCCCTTTTGCATCACGATGCTCAAATAGGTTGACCCACAGCATGGCCGAGAAACATTAGTCAGAGAAAGAAAATTATTGTTTCTATCAATGGCTGTACTCCTAGGAAGCATTATTCAAAAACGGGTCGACTGACGAGGGATTTAGCAAGGAATTATTCGCTGACTTCACAGCTAGCGGTTTCCCGGAGTTATTGGTTTTTCTTCATAGAAAGGAACCGAGTTCCTCAGAAGAACTGGTACACTGGAACTGGTTATGCGCAAGTTTACCTTGAATGTTTCCTAGGAAAGTCACCTACCCCCATGTATTGAAACTGAAATGAGACAACCTCAGGTGTCAATAGAAGATATCACATTTATCCTGAAAACTTGGCTCATGGATGTGGTTCGATATGCTGACCAGATTCGTGGGTTATTAATTTGCCTCTACTGTAATTATTCTTAGGTTTTTATTAAATTAATTTTTTACTTCTAAAATTCTCCGTCGTTCTGGAAACAGCTATAATACTCATGCCACACCTTCTGACATTTTAGTAAAGGCTTTCACTGGAAATTTATTTGAATTATAAAAATGAAAATAAAATTTATAAAATGCATTAGAACAATTTTAAAAATTTTGAAATACTAAAAATCAAAATAAAAACTGTATAAAAACCACGAAAAAATTCTCAGGTTTTTAGTTAGTGTATCCCTTACTAGATGGAGATAGGTAGGCACACCTATAAACAAAGTTTGCTTTGTTAAGAGGCTTTCATTACACAACCAAGAGACGTGAGATATTTAAGCCTTTTTTTCATACTATGTTTAAAAGACTCTTTTAAATTTTTCATTTAACATTTTCCTTATAAATGTTTTATTTTGTTTCCAATTTTTTACGGAATAGGTTCAGGCCTCAGGGGGGAAAATTAATTTCGACCTTAAAGTCGTTTTCCTCGACAGAAAACCTTTCTAATTTTGAATCTGTGTGGATGGAGGCTTCTGGTGACATCATCCACTGGATTCTTCTTCCTCCTCGTTCTTTTTCATTCGTTTTTTGTTAATATTATCGTATTTTTACCTCTATCACAGTTAAAACTTTCCTTATTTTGGTTTAAAATCTTTGCAATCACTCTTAAGATAGTTTAACTCCCTGATCCTATTGCACCGTATCATGTTTGATAGCATTACTTATCGCTAACAAGAGATGGTATGAACAGGTAAATTCACTGGACATCCAAAGGTTTGGTTTAGTTATATTAACGTCCCGTTTTGAAGCAACACGAGGGTTATTTTGGACTGACCTCGTAATTTTGAACCACGGTCAGATGACGAGGACGACACCTGAGTTGGCACTCCCCTCTCCGAACTTCCACGCCACACCACCGGAACGACGTTTGGCCACTACGTATGATTTAGCCTGCAACAGGCCCCATACGCGGCGGATCGTCAGTGGAGTTGAGTTTCGAACCTGAGCCGAAGCCAAGACCTTCCCACTAGACCACCGCGGCCCGAGCATCGAAAGGAGACACTAATGTCATATTCCAATGCATAGAGGGATCGCGATGGCCTAACGGTAAGGTCTCGGCCTCGGACCGGAAGATGCCAGGTTCGAAACACGATTCCACTGAAGATCCACCTCGTATACTGACTGAGGTAAGCAAAATTATACGTATTGGCCAAACGTCCTACCGCCTATGAGGCGCGGAAGTTTGGAGAGGAAGGTGACAGCTCAGGTGTCATCCTCATTATCTGAACGTGGTTCAAAATTGCGAGGTCCATACCAAACTAGCTCTCATGTTGCTTCAAAATGGAACGTTAACCCTCTGACTGCATATCTCGCGTTTTCCGCGAGTTGGAAGTTCGTCTGTTTTGTGCTGCATCCTGCGATTTTCGCAAGCTCATGTGTTTACTTAGTACTTTTTAAACATTGAATCATATTATACTAATAAAGTCCTGCATGTAAATAACAATTAGCTTGCTTCAACGGTATTTGAACCTGTTTTTAAACGTTGCATCTAAATAGTAATTCAAAAAAAATTACGCAGTCAGAGTGTTCATGTAACTAAACTAAGCCCTCTAGTTTGACCTGCATTTTGAATTTTGTAGCCTAATTTGGAACATACCGTCACATTGAGGAGATATTTAGGAGAATAACACACTCACACTAATACATCATATTTCAGTATAATGTGTACAGATTTCTGAAAGGGAAAAATTGCTCTTAGATTAATAGGAATCACACATTTAAAAGGATTGAAACCATGAGTCATCCTTATTGAAACTGAAAGAAACTATATTAGTTTCATAATAGAATCTTCCATCCTTCCCAAAATAGCCCTCGTGTTGTTTCATAAACGGTATCTTAATACAGTCGAACCGCAATATAGCGAACCCGGGATATAACGAACCCTCAGTTACAGCGAACCTTTTACATGGTCCCAACTGAAGCCCTATGTTAATAATGTATTTTCATACTTTTACAACGAACAGCAAACACTAGAGACTCGGTTATAGCGAACTGAAAATTTCTAAACCTTCAAACTTTTCACTTGCCCAAAGGGACATTCTTTACTAATTTTGCTCAAGTCAACCGAACTTCTACAAGAGTTAATCCTTTTGCATGAAATACTCTTATCCAGAGACCACAGTCCTGGCCTATTTTACCTTTGTTAGAGTCGTTGCTAACCCCATAAGTGGGACAAAGGAACAATAGGCAAGGCAATTTACATTTTCTATCTTCCCTCCTCCCCGGTGGACACCTGGCCTGGTGTTAACCAGGGAGGGGGGGACTTTCTGGTCAGACGACCTAGGATCAATCACGTGTTTTCTACGCCATTTTAGTTTAATTGCTTATCATTCGGTGAACACTGCAGTGACCACGGCTAACGTTGGCAAGCGAAAAGCTTTTTCTATCGGAGCAGAAAAGCACGGAATGAATGCTTTTTCGCAAAATGAAATCGAACATTTCGAACGTTGTGACGACGATGTCATTACATCTGGGGAAAAGAGCGAGGAAGATATCGTGGCATTAGTAAATGTAAAAAACAGCTCTATTGTAGATTCATCTTCAGATATGGAGGAAGAACAAGACGAACTAGGGCATTCAATTGCAGATGCAAAAGCAGCTGCAAACATTTTGAACAATTTTTTGGCACAGAAAACAACGACGAACATGTTGCGCACCTGTTTAAAATAGTGGATAAAAAATTTGACGAATTGTATATAAAATCGAAAACTTTTCAACCAAAAATAATATCTTTTTTCAATGTAGTGAATTAGCAAATAAGTAAAAAGAGGGGTAAATGTTTAGTTTGTTTATTATTGATTATATTATTTAATACTTTATTTGTCCCTAATTACTAATGAAAATATTATGTTATTAAAAAGTTTATTATAGAAGTAGTATCTTAGCATGATAGGGCATTTTTTTCTTTTGCAAATACGGATACAGCGAACCTCGGTTAAAACGAACTATCTGAGTCGGTCCGTTGAGGGTTCGTTATAACGGGGTTTGACTGTATAACTAAACTAAACTGAGCCCGCTTGTTTGACCTACATTTTGAATTTTTTTAGCTAATTTGGAATAGATCGTCATATTAAGGAGATATTTAGAATAACACACTCACACAAATACGTCATATTTCAGTATAATTTGTACAGATTATGGAAGGGAAAAATAGGATTGGAACCATGTGTCGTCCTTACTTAAACTGAATGAAACTATATTAGTTTGATAATAGAATCTTCCATTCTCCCCAAAATTACCCTCGTGTTGCTTCATAAACTGTACGTTAATATAACTAAACTAAACTAGTGTCTAGAAGAAGAAATTCAGTTTCTTGCTACTTCACCGAAATATCCATTTTAAAAAAGGATATTTCGATATCCATCTTCCCTCATTCTAAGTGATCCAGACTCTCACAGTTTATTGTCATTCTCTTTGCGCTTTCAACTATTAATTTAAACAAACACACCCAACCGAAGAAGAGGAAACATCACCCAAGGAAAAGAAGGCTCGGAATTGAATGCTAACAAGGTTCACGAGCGCAATTCGCCCAATAAATCACCTTCAAAAAGTTCCCACACTCGCCTAACAAGCATCGCCTCCAGAGACGCAGACTAACCAGATAGGAAGCGACAATATTGTCCGCCGCTTGTTCCCGTGCATTATTAGTAAGAAAAGTGAACGGGGCAGCCGCTCCGTCTCCCACTGATGCACGGGTAATGTGTTTTCGATGTAGTTTTTGAGGGCC
>BGPR01014435.1:0-17248 GCA_013235015.1 Araneus ventricosus
ATTTCATCAATAAAACTTCAGATGTCACAGTTTGAAGAGTTCTAATTCACAAATACTAATACAAAATTTAAGTGAAATGGAAGAAAGTACAAAAAAGTTATGAACCAACCATTGAGAAGAAAGAAGTGGGCTGAAAATACATGCCATGAAACGATGAGTGGAAAAAATATATTTTCTGATGAAAAGAGATTTATTAGAGGATCCTGATGGGTTCAAACACTTTTGGCGTGTCTTTCGAGAAGGAACCGAAAGAATGCTTCAGTCATCAAATGGGAGAAGGATCATAATGGTTTAGGAGGTTTTAACTCATGATGGATAAGCAGATTTACAGTTAATTTCGGACTTATGACTCTACAATATAAAGCTATGGTGTATGATCACCTGATGCCATTTGGGTTTTAGGTGGTGCAGGATTATTCAGCAGGCAATGCTTTCTGGTCATACATCTAAATCTACCTACATGAATGGTTTAAAAAAGAAAAAAGTCGTTTTTCCATGTCGAATTCCAGACTGGCCAATGGAATGTGGCAAACTTATGCCCATAATAAAGAAGCCATCTGTCAACCGGAAGCAATAATCACAAAGAATGACAAAATATTTGAAATTGAACTAAACCAATCTTCGGTTACTTCAATGAAAAACAGAGTGTTTGAGGTTATCAGGAAAACATTATAGGATCAATATCATATTATATCTTATAATTTGTTGACAATGTCTTTCATTTATTTAGGAATATTTTTGTTTATTTAATCTTTTTTATTACATTATTCCAAATTATTGAAAACTAATTGTATTAACATGTTTGGAATATTAAAAAATTTGTAATATAAAGTTTCACCTTACTGTAATGGCCTTCTTGTAGCTAAACGTTCCATGTCAAAACTCGAAAGCGAAATTAACTTTTTTATTAATTACTCTTAACACTTTCTTTTAAAAAAATTAGATTAAATTTATGTTTCAGAGAGAAATCTGAAAAATGAACTCAATTGAACTGAATGAAATGAATAAATGAAATGCTTCATATCCTAGCTATATCAAATTTTGAAAAAATATTTATATGGAAGAAATATTTAAAGACTATTAAGAAAATAATTTCAATATGTATGCCAAAAGCTCTTCTGTATAAGTCTTAAACTTGTATAAAAAAAATCACGAAAAAAAAAAAACCTGAAACGAAAGCAGCGTTTAGAAATTAAGAAAATCTTCGTTTTTTGTTATGAGAAACAAATTTTAATAACAAATGCCTATGAGTCTGAACTTAATAAATTAAGCTTCTATATATGACTTTATTTTTTTATTAAAATCCAAGCATTTAAACAATAATACACACATTCCGAGCAATATAGTTAGAAATATAATTTTAAGTATGCTAAATATTTTACGCGTTTTTTCGTTTATTTTGTGAATTTAGCTATGTCACAAAAAAAATACTTAAAATATTATATATAAAAAAACCTGCCATAGCATCAATTTCGTGAATAACTATTATAGTAACTACAGGAAAAATATTTTAAATAATGACAGTTCAAAAGAATTATAAAACTATATTTTTAATCTGAGATTAAAAGTGCACAAACATAGAGTTGTTATGAAAATTTTGCCTAGAGACATTGTGTCGGTTCTATGGACGCAATAAGTAGATGGTTATTGGGGTTTTAGTCCACAGGGAGTGACCACTTCCTCCCTCCCTGACTTTTCTCCCACTGACTTTCAAATGAATTAAGATAAGGAATGTGCTTCTTGAACTCCTCTAGATTAGATAAGAAGGATGATATGAATTTATTTTTATTTTCGACTTTGGAAAATTTTTTGAAGAACTTTATATTTTCTCGGCCTATTTCTTTTACAAAAGTTTGATTTTTAGTGACTTAGATTTTTTTTTTTTTCACAACGTCCTTTCAGACTTGCATCAATTCATAACTTATCATATGCCTGCATTAAAATAAATAAAATATTTAAATTTAGCAAACATAATAATTTGATATTTACAATCTTAATTTCATTTTTTTCTGTTTTAGAGACTTTGAATTTCTCTCAGCTTAGAACAGAATTTCATCAATTAGAGCAAACTTCTTCAATCTTATTCTATTTTTCATAATGCTCATTTTGTTTTTTTCGTTACTGAATAACGTTTTTTCATTTGTTTTCTGTGAGGTTCAAAACTTGCGCATTTTCGTTCTTAAATAACAAAAAAGTTTACTTTAATTAATTCTCATAAAATCTGTTTCTAATTAAATCAGTTTATAAGGATAATTTTCGAATGATCCAACTTGGATTTATTTTTTCTTTCATCCTTTCTTTGTAGTTTAAGTTTACTTTTTCCACTAACAAACACATTTAGTTTTAACAATAAAATACAAGAACACTAAAATCATTTAGTTTGTATAAGTTAATTTAAAGTTTAAAATGAGAAATTTTAGAATCTGAGCGAGAAAGAAGAATTATGATAAAGAATTTATTTTTCAGACTTTGACGAATTTTAAACTGAACTTAGATTTAAAAGAAAATAAAATATTTAGTATAAAATAATTCTTTTTACTTACAAATTGAATTCTTCACTTGAACCAATCCAAGACATTGGCAATTTACTTCGAATGACGCTAAAAAAAGGTTACATTAAACCTCACAAATCATTTTATCTTTAAAAAATTTAGGGATCATTGGTCATACTTTAAAACTATATAAAACATTCCACTAATCTAAAAGACTTTTCGCCTATTAACTGATTAAACATCTCTTTCTTTTCGATACTTAAAACAATTTCGAGTGATTTCTGCTTTACGAACTTATTTTGACTTTCTTAATTCCTTTCTTTTAATTCATATTTCACAAAACTATTTTATTCTATTTCATTAATTATATGTATTTTCTCTAACTAATTTTTTTCTTACATGACTGAAATTCATTTTCGATTTTTAAAAACACATTGAATGATGAAAACGATCATAGAATATTCTATCAATAACACATAGAAGAAAAATAAAATTCCTTTGGTTTGAATAAATTAATGAAACTCATGTTTTAGCATTCTAATTCCCTTTTCACATTGATCAAATAAATAAATTTAATTCAACAATTGTAACCACTCAAAGAACTTTTTTTCTGCATGCGTGAAGACTGTGTGTGATTTACTTCGAATAACAAAAGAGTTGTCACGTTTGTGTGTGTGTGTCTGCTTCCTCTTGCGACAGATAATCTCTTTGGAGAATATTCCACATAGAAAATTCTAATCATTGCTTACTTCCGTCAACTTACATGAATCTATAGTTTCAAATTCACTCTACTTTTCCAAATATATTTCTTCCAATAATGAAACGATCAAAGAGAGTTCTATCAATGGTATACAAAAATAAAAATTCTTAGGTCTGATCAAATTAACGAAATGAAAACCCGTTTTCATTCCTAATCTTTAAATACAAATAAAATAAACGAACTCGAGAATCTGACACCAAAAGAACCTTTTCTGCATGCATGTTTCATCCAAGTAGACCCTGTGTGCATGTATCGGCTGCAGGTTTGCGCATGGGTGTGGCTTCAGTGAACCCATGTTTTACATCTAATTCCTTCTTAATATTAGATAAAATTAAATTTAGTCCTGACACCTTTAACCACCAAAGAACTTTTTTCTGCATGCATACGACCACGAAGACTCCCGCGTGTGCATGTGGCTGTTAGTGCCGTATGTGTTTGTGCGTGTGCATGTGTGTGTGTTTGCATGTGTGTGTGGTTTGCATGTGTGTCGGTGCATGTGTGTGTTTGTGTGAAACTGATGTTTAAGATTCACCCTTCAAGATAGATATAAAATAATTTTAGTCCTCGACATGAACCACCAAAGAACTTTTCTGCATGCATGAATTAATGAAGACTCTGTGCATGTGCATGAGTGTGTGTGTGTGTGTGCATGCGGTGTGTGTGAGAGAGATTATTTATCATTTGAGAATATTCCACATAGCTAATTCTAATAATTACATTTGTATCAATCCTACATGAAACATAGCTATTTTGATCAATTTTTTTTTTAATATGCTCCAAATTCACTTTACTTTTGAAAACATTTTTCAATGACGAATGCATGACAAAAAAAGTAAAAGCAATCAAATTAAAAATCTCTAGTTTATTTCAAGTTTTTCTTGTTAGTGGAAATATGTTAAAAATTGAACTAAAATTCCAATTTTCTACCAGTTTCAAAAAATATCAAAACATAAAAACTACTTTAAAGCTGGATTGTTTCCAGATCAAAACTATTTAACTTAAAGATTTAAACCCCATTCAAAATACTGAGATTGAAATATTTTTTTTCTTAAACTTGAAACTTTTTTACAATGTTTGAAACAAATTAACAAGTATCTTTATTGAATCTTTCTTTTTTTCTCGCATAGCTTAAATCAGCTGATTCTTACCTTTTTAAAGATTTGACAGAAAATTAAAATCATTTCTAAAGCATACTAACCTCAGCGCATTCACACAATACCCTTTCATGTGAATCTTTGTAATTTCAAAACCAACTTTACGCTTCGAACATATATTTTTTCCAATGACTAACACAATTATCGACGAAACAAAAAAAAGCAATCAATAAAAATATTCAGTTTGTGAGAATGAAAAAAAGATAAAACCATTGACCACTTAGATAATTATATCCCTTCCCTTTTTTTTCAGACTTGAATTATGTTAAATTGTGTGAATACTTCATAATATTTTTTTTCATCAAAATAAACATGATGCCAAAACATTTAAACTTAATGAAAGTTCAATGCACATTCTGAATGAAGGAATTCTATTTCTGCTGTTGTAATTTTATATAACAAGTCTTTTGAATATATATCTGTTTTATGCTTGTTAATCTTTGATTCTGTTAGTATTCCCTTCACATGTAATATACTTGTTAATAATATTAAAAATTTCTTTTCTTTGTACCTTTTCGTGAAGATTTTAAAAGCACCTGTTAAGTGAATTTTCTCAAAGCTTACCTTGATTCCAGAATATCATTAATCGCTCTGATATTATTAATCTTAACATTAACTATTATAATGTGTCTGTCTTGTACTTTAGATCACGAACACACTAACGTGTCGTAATTAAGTTCAGCATTCATTTCTCATTATTATTCTTATCTGTCTTTAAGTTCCAAAATGTTTTCATTCACACTATTTCCCTATCAAAATGTCTTGGGCGAAAATGGATTACACAATTCATCTCATGCTAATAATGCCTTTGATAAAAGTTATCGAGAATCTTCCAACATAGTCTTTAAGAAAATGAATTACCTACTCATCACATTAGAAAATTCTTGATGATGTTTCATTTAGATAAAGATATTGTTCCCATTGACCGATGAATGTTTAAATAGTGACATACATGAGAAAAAGTTCATTCTTGCATCTTTCTTCGGGTCACATTTGAAAAATGGAGTCAACTTGAAGCTGCTTTAGATAACTCGCCCATACTACCCAGTTAATAACTGTCGATCAAATGGACGGATTCGCCTTTGAAGGAAGATGGATGAGAACTCATACTGTCACGGCAGTGTTTCCTGCACGTTGCGTGGCTAAAACATTTGCTCTACCCCGGCAGCCTGAAAACCAATGAAAGACTGAGACATGGAAATAAACGACAGAGACGTGATCCATCTCAGCAACCAGCCGACTTCAGCCGAGCTGAGATAAGGAACGCCTTGAACCTCTTAGATTAGATAAGAAGGATGATAAGGAATTTATTTTATTTTCGAATTCAGTACCTTTAAGAACTTCAAATTTTTCTCGGCTTATTTCTTTTACAAAAGTCTGATTTTAGTGGCTTAGATTCTTTTTCTCGCTACCTTCACAGATTTACATCAATTCAATCACAATTTATCATGTGCATTAAATAAAAAAATATTTAAATATAAACAAACATGGCTTGAATGATACTTACAACTTAATTTCATGGCTTTTTCTTTTCTGTTTTTTTGGTAGAGAATTTGAATTTCGCTTTAAACAGAATTTCCATCAATTAGATAAACTTCAATCTTATTCTATTTTTCGGCATACCATTTTTTCTTTTTTTCGTTATCGAAATAACGTTTTTCATTTGTTTTCAGAAAATTTTCAAAACATGCGCATTTTCAGTTCTTAAATAACAAAAAAGTTTTACTTTTAGTCGCCAATTCTCGTAAAATCTGTTTCTAATTAAATCAGTTTTATAAGAATAATTCTTCGAATGATCCAACTTGGATTTATTTTTCTCTTTCATCATTCAACTTTCTCTTGCTTCAAGCTATTTCCACTAACAAACACAATTTTAGAATATCTAACAATAACATACAAGAGCACTAAAAATCACTTAGTTTGAATAACTCAAAGTTTCTGTTTTTTAATCACTAGGAATATCAAAACGTTAAACTCTTTAAAAAAGTTAAATGGAACATCGACGAAATAGTCATTAAATATTAACCATTAAAGATCACTTCTTTCTGCTGAACATATAACTTATTTTATAAAGACATTGCAATTTACCTGAATGACGCCAAAAGGTTACATTAAAACGTCACAAATGCATTGACAAATCATTTTATCTTAAAATTGGGATCATTCATCATACTTAACTCTATAAAACCATATGTACATTCCAATTAGTTCAAAATTTTCCACACTGATTAAACATATCTTTCTTTTCTTCGATACTTAAAAAAATTTCTGAGTGATTTCTGCTTAGCGAATTTATTTTGACTTTCTTCTTAATTCTTTAGCTTCTTTTGAACACTTATATATCTCACACAAACTATTTATTCCTATTTAATTAATTATATATGTATTTCATTTTTTCTCTTTACATGACTGAAAATTACTACTCTTAAACACATTTCCTTCGAAGTATAGAAAACTAATGCAGAATATCTTCCTACTAATAACATAGAAGAAAAATAAAAATCTCTTTGGTTTGAATAAACTAATGAAACCCATGTTTTACATTCCTTTTCACATTGATCAAAATAAATAAATTGAATTTCAACAAATGTGTCTCACTAAAGAACTTTTTTTCTGCATGCGGAGACTGTGTGTGTGATTTACTGAATAACGATGCAAAAGAGTTGTCACGTTTGTGTGTGTGCTTGCTTCTCTTGCGACAGATAATCTTTGAGAATATTCCACATAGAAAATTCTAATCTCATTGCTTTCACTCTGCGTCAATCCTACGAATCTTATAAAGCACCCACTTACTTTCCAACATATTTTCCAATAATAATGAAAACGATCAAAGAATATTCTATCAATGAGCACAGAAAAAAATAAAATCTCTTAGGGTCTTTGAATAAACTAACGAAACCCGCTTTTCGCCCCTAATCTCTTTAACATAAATAAAACAAATTTATCCCGAATCTTAGCCACCAAAGAACCTTTTCCGTACGGCCGTTTATCCGCGATCCTGTGCGTGCGTGTGTGCGCAGCGTGCGCGTGTGCGCGCGCGTGCGGTGTGCGTGCGTGTGTGCGCGTGCACGTGTTTCAGTACGTGTGCGGTTCGGCGGCGTGTTTCCAGTGAAACCCATGTCTTTACATTCCACCTTCTTAACATAGATAAAATAACTTAGTCCCGACACCTGAACCACCAAAGAACCTTTTCCGCACGGTTTACCAAGACTCTGTGCGTGTGCGCATGTGTACAGCAAGTGCATGCATGCGTGTTTCAGGCGTGTACGTGTGCGTTTGTGCATGTGTGCGTGTTTGTGCATGTGTGCAGGTTTGTGCACGTGCGTGTCTGTGTGAAACCGATGTTTTACATTCTAATTCCTTTCTTAAGATAGATAAAAATAATTTTAGTCTCACCTAGTCCACCAAAGAACTTTTCTGCACATGCATGTTTAATTCACGAAGACTCTGTGTATGTGCACGAGTGTGTGTGTGTGCGTGTGCACATGCGTGTGTGTGAGAGAGAGAGAGATTATTTATCAGTTTGGAGAATATTCCACAGCTAATTCTAATAATTGGCTACTCTAACAATCCCACATGAAACATAGCTATTTTGGATCAATTTTTTAATATACCCAAATTCACTCTAATACTTTTGAAAACATCGACGAATGCAATTATTGACAAAAAAGTAAAAGCAATCAAAATTAAAAAATCTCTTTAGCTTGATTTCAAGTTTTTCTGCATAGTGAAATATGTTAAAATTGAACTTAAAATTCAATTTTCTACCAGTTTCAAAAAAATATCAAAACATAAAAAACTGTTTTAAAGCTGACTGTTTCAGATCAAAAACTATTTAACTTAAAGATTTAAAACCTCATTCAAACACTTCGAGATTGAATATTTTTCTTAAACTCAGAAACTTTACAAATGCTTCAAACGTACGCCATCTCTTACGTAAATCTTCTTCTTTCATTTCGTCAAGGATTCTGCTGGTTTTAAAAGATGACAGTAGTAATAAATCATTTTTTAAAGTATAATTACTCAAGCGAGTCATCATCATCATTCTCATGAATCTTATGTAATTAAAATTTACCCGTTTGAACATTGTAGTTTTTTTCCGATCAACACACGACGAAATAAAAGGAATCTATTGCAATGGTCTTAGCTTCCAGAGAATAGAAATAAACATTTAATCACTTCAGATATCATATCCTTCTTTTCAGACATATTGGAATTATGTCAATCAAAAGAATTGTTTCATACATTTTTTTCATCAAACAAAATATTTGAAATAAAAACACTAAAGTTTCAATGAAATTAATGCATTTAGATTGAATAATACCTTCATAGCTACAATTTCATATAACAAGTTGACATATATCTGTTTATGCCAGTTAATCTGATAGTTCTCTTCATTACGTATCAATATATTTCGTTGTCAATATTAAAAAATTTCTTTTCTTTGTCTTTTCAGAAGTTGATTTTAGAAAAAGCATTCTTCATTACCCAAAGCTACTCTGATTCCAGAAGTCATTAACGTTTCGATACATTATTAACGTAACATTAACTATTATAATGTGTTCTGCCCTGCATTTCCTTAGATCAATACCAACGTGTCTAATTGTTCGGCATTCATTTTGCCCTTATCTACCTTTTAAGCTCCAAATGTTTTCATTCACATGACTTATTTCCCCTATCAAATGTCTTGAAAATGGATTACACACCATCTCTTTGCTGCTAATACTTCTTTGATAAAGTTATCGAGAATCTTCCAACATAGTCTTAAGAAATGAATTACTCACTATCATGAGCTAATAGAAAATTTTGACGATGTTTCATTGATAAAGATATTCATTGACCGATGAATTGCTTAAATAGTGACATACATGAGAAAACATTCTGCATCTTTCTTCGGGTCATACATTTGAAAATGGAGTCAACCTTTCTGAAGCTGCTTTTAGATAACCTCGTCTTACATATCACACCCCAGGCTGGGGCTTTATAACTGTCGATCAGCTGGGATTTCTTTGAAGATGATGAGAATATACTGTCGATGTAGCCTCTGCACGTTATGTGTGGCGGAACATTTAATACTCCAGCAGCCTTGAAAACCACGAAAGACTGAGACATGGAAATAAACGACAGACGTGACCTTATCCTTTGTCCCGCTCTACAAACCAAATCCGACTTCAAAATTTTGAAGAACTTTTCTCGGTTTATTTCTTTACAAAGTTCATTTGTAAGTGGTTTGATTTTTTCACAATGTCTCTTTCACAGATGAGACAATTAATCATATTTATCATGCGTATTAAAATAAAATATTTAAATATAAAATAAAACATAATAGTTTGATACTATAATCTACTCTCATATTTTTCTTTTCTGCTTAGACTTGAATTTTCTGCTTTTAAATGTGAATACCACTAGAGTTAAACTTTCAATCTTATTCATTTTTCGGCATTTATTTTTTTTTTTCGTTATTGACAATGTTTATTTGTTTTCAGAAAATAAAATATGCGTATTTTTCTGTTTGGGGCCAATAAAGCTATTTAGCTGCCAATTCCCCGTGTACCGGCTTTACCTCAAATCAGTTTTATAAGAATAATTCTTCGAATTATCCAACTTGGATTTATTTTTCTTCATCATTCATCCTCTTTGCTTCCGCTTCATTTTTCCACCAACAAACAATTTTGTGAATATTCTAAACAATAACATACAAGAGCACTAAAATCACTATTTGAATAAGTTAACTTAAAGTTTCGTTTTTTAACTGTTTCAGAATAAAACGTTAAACTTTCTTGTGTTAATGGAACATCGACGAAATAGCTTCAATAATATTAACCATTAAAGATCACTTTTTTTCTGCTGAACATATAACTTATCTATAAAGACATTGCAATTTACTCGAATGACGCCAAAAAAGGTTACATTAAACGCTCACAAAATGTATTGACAACATTATTTATCGCCATGAGTCGGCTTATTCAACCGAAGAGATTTTTTTTATTTTCTGCGTCATTGATAGAATATTCTATGATTTACTCATTTGAAGAAATGTGTTTTAAAAAATCGAAAATGAATTTCAAATACAAGAAAAAATGAGAGAAAGTACATATAATTAACAAATAGAATAAATAGTCAGAAATCCTTAAGCAAAAGCAGCCAAGGATGAATTAAGAAGAAAGTCAAAATAAGTTCGTAAAAAAGTGAAACTTACTCGAAATTTTTTTTAAGTATCGAAAGAAAGATATGTTTAATCAGTTAATAGGCGAAAATTTTAAATTAGTGAATGTTTTATATGGTTTTAGAGTTAAGTATGAGAATGATCCCCAAATTTTAAGATAAAATGATTTGTCAATGCATTACAGACGTTTAATGTAACCTTTAGCGTCATTCGAAGTACCGTACGTCTTTATAAATAAGTTGTATAGTTCAACAGAAAAGAAGATCTTTAATAATGGTTAATATTAATGAAGCTATTTTGTCGATGTTCCATTTTAACTTAAGAAAGTTTAACGTTTTGATATTCCTGAAAACAGTTAAAACGAGTTAACTTATTCAAACTAAGTGATTTTTAGCGCTCTTGTATGTTATTGTTAGAATTTATTCTAAAATTCAGGTTTGTTAGGTGAAAAATAA
Source organism: Araneus ventricosus (assembly GCA_013235015.1). Classification (NCBI taxonomy): domain Eukaryota; kingdom Metazoa; phylum Arthropoda; class Arachnida; order Araneae; family Araneidae; genus Araneus; species Araneus ventricosus. The sequence goes on from BGPR01014435.1 coordinate 11,028, forward strand.
GCTTGCTTAAAGAGAGGAGGAAAGTTGAATGATGAAAGAAAAATAAATCCAAGTTGGATCATTCGAAGAATTATTCTTATAAAACTGATTTAATTAAGAAACAGATTTTATGAGAATTGGCGACAAAGTAAACTTTTTGTTATTTAAGAACAGAAAATGCGCATGTTTTGAAATTTTTCTGAAAACAAATGAAAAACGTTATTCGATAACGAAAAAAGAAAAAATGAGCATGCCGAAAAATAGAATAAGATTGAAAGTTTAACTCTAATTGATGAAATTCTGTTTAAAAGCTGAGAAAATTCAAAGTCTCTAAAAAACGAAAGAAAAAAAATGAAATTAAGATTGTAAGTATCAAATTATTATGTTTATTTTATATTTAAATATTTTATTTTAATGCACGCATGATAAGTTATGATTGAATTGATGAAAATCTGCGAAAGGACGTTGTGAAAAAAAATCTAAGCCAATAAAATCAGACTTTTGTAAAAGAAATAAGCCGAGAAAATTTAAATTTCTTCAAAAATTTTCAAAGTCCGAAAATAAAAATAAATTCTTTATTATAATTCTTGTCTAATCTAAGAGGAGTTAAAGTTCAAGTACATTCCTTATCTCAACACGGCTGGAAGTCGGCTGGTTGCTGAGATGGATCACGTCTCTGTCGTTTATTTCCATGTCTCAGTCTTTCGTGGTTTTTCAGGCTGCTGGGTAGAGCAAATGTTTCGCCACATAACGTGCAGGGAAACACTGGATCGACAGTATCATTCTCATCCTCTTCAAAGGGCGAATCCAGCTGTTCGACAGTTATAAAGCCCCAGCCTGGAATAGTGATAATAGACGAGAGGTTTTCTAAAGCAGCTGCAGTTGACTCCATTTTCAAATGTGACCCGAAGAAAGATGCAGAATGAACCTTTTCTCATGTATGTCACTATTTAAGCAATTCATCGGTCAATGAGATATCTTTTTATCTAAATGAAACATCGTCAAGAATTTTCTATTAGCACATGATAGTGAGTAATTCATTTTCTTAGACTATGTTGGAAGATTCTCGATAACTTTTATCAAAGAGAGCATTATTAGAGATGGTGAGTAATCCATTTTCTTAAGACATTTGATAGGGAAATAGTCATGTGAATGAAAACATTTTGGAACTTAAAAGACAGATAAGAGATAAACATGAGAAATGAATTCTGAACTTAATTAGACACGTTGGTGTGTTCGTGATATAAGGGAATGCAAGACGGAACACATTATAATAGTTAATGTTAAGATTAATAATGTATCGAAACGATTAATATTCTGGAATCAAGGTAAGCTTTGAAAATTCATAACAAATTCTTTTTTCTAAAATCTTCCTGAAAAGTGCAAAGAAAGAAAAATTTTTAATATTATTAACAGAAGTATATTGATACATGTGAAAGAATGTTAATAGAATCAAAGATTAACAAGCATAAACAGATATATGTCAAAGACTTGTATAAAAATTCTAACAACAGAAATAGGGAATTCAACTATTCAAGTCAATGCATTGAACTTTTCATTAAGTTTAAATGTTTTATTTCATCATGTTTTATTTTGATAGAAAAAAAAATTATGTAAAGTATTCACACAGTTAACATAATTCCAAGTCTGAAAAAGAAGGATATAATTATCTAGAAGTGGTCAATAGTTTTATCTTTTGCTATTCTCACAAACCTAAGATATTTTTAATGATTGCTTTTTTATTTCGTCGATAATTGTGTTAGTCATTGGGAAAAAAATATGTTCAAACGTAGACTGAGTTTGAAATTACAAGATTCATGAAAGTGTGTGTGAATGCGCTGAGGTTAATTATGCTTTAAAATGATTTAATTTTCTGTCAATCTTTGAAAAATTGTAAGTCAGCTGATTTAAGCTATGTATGAGAAAGAAAGAAAGATTCAATAAAGATGCTCGTGTTGTTTAAACATTGTAAAAAGTTTCAAGTTTAAGAAAAAAATATTCAATCTCGAAGTGTTTGAATGAGGTTTAAATCTTTAAGTTAAATAGTTTTTCATCTGAAACAGTCAGCTTTAAAGTAGTTTTATGTTTTGATATTTTTGAAACTGGAAGAAAATTGGAATTTTAAGTTCAATTTTAACAAATTTCACTATGCAAGAAAAACTTAATCAAGCTAAAGAGATTTTTAATTTGATTGCTTTTATTTTTTGTCAATAATTTATTCGTCATTGAAAAAATGTTTTCAAAAGTAGAGTGAATTTGGAGCATATTACAAAAAAAATTGATCAAACTAGCTATGTTTCATGTGGGATATTCTCAAATGATAAAATAATCTCTCTCACTCACACACACACACACACACACACACACACTCATGCACATGCACAGAGTCTTCATTAATTCATGCATGCAGAAAAGTTCTTTGGTGGTTCATGTCGAGGACTAAAATTATTTTATATCTATCTTGAAGGGTGAATCTTAAACATCAGTTTCACACAAACACACACATGCACCGACACACATGCAAACCACACACACATGCAAACACACACACATGCACACGCACAAACACATACGGCACTAACAGCCACATGCACACGCGGGAGTCTTCGTGGTCGTATGCATGCAGAAAAAAGTTCTTTGCTGGTTAAAATTGTCGAGATCTAAATTTAATTTTATCTTAATGATTATAAAGGAATTAGAATGTAAAACATGGTTTCACCAGAAGCACACCCATCAACATGCAAGCACAGTACTACACCGGCACACACGCGGTCTCTGGACGAAACATGCATGCAGAAAAGGTTCTTTGGTTAAATTTGAAGTTAATTTATTTTATTTGATGTTAAAGGATTAGGAATGAAAACGAGTTTTCATTTCTTAATTTATTCAAATAAGGAGATTTTTATTTTTGTCTGACGCATGGATAGAATTTTTGATCGTTTTCATCTCATTGGAAGAAATATATTTTCAGAAAAGTAGAGTGAATTCTGAAACTATAGATTCGATGTAGGATTGATGAAGTGGCAATGATTAGAATTTTCTATGTGGAATATTCTCCAAAGATTATCTGTCGCAAAGATGTAAGCAGCAACCATAAACGTGACAACTCTTTACTGATATTTTCGAAGTAAATCACACACATTAATCTTCACATGCAGAAAAAGTTCTTTGAGTAAGTAAATGTTGAGATTAAATTTATTTATTTGATCAATGAAAAGGAATTAGAATGTAAACAATGAAGTTTCTAATTTATTCAAACCAAAGAGATTTTTATTTTCTTCAGTGTTATTGATAGGAATATTCTATGATCGTTTCATATTCGAAGAATGTGTTTTAAAAATCCTTGAAATACTCAGTCATAAAGAAAATAATTAGAGAAAAATACATATAATTAATGAAATAGAATAAAATAGTTTGTAGAAATATGAATTAAGAAAAAGAATTACAGAAAGTCGAAATAAGTTCGTAAAAAGCAGAAATCACTGAAATTTTTAGTATCGAAAGAAAGAGATGTTTAATCAGTTAATAGGCGAAAATCTTTAGATTAGTGGGAATGATTTATATAGCTTTAAAGTGGATGATGCAATGATCTCCTAAATTTTTAAAGATAAAACATGATTTGTGAGGTTAATGTAACCTTTATTAGCGTCATTCGAAGTAAATTGCCAATGTCTTGGATTGTTCAAGGAAAAGAATTCAATTTGTAAGTAAAAAGATTATTTTATATCTAAATATTTTTATTTTTTTTGAATAATTCTAGCTTCAGTTTAAAATTTCGTCAAAGTCTGAAAAATAAATTCTTATCATAAATTCTTTTTCTGCTCAAGATTCAAAATTTCTCATTTAAACTTTAAATTAACTTATACAAACTAAATGATTTTAGTGTTCTTTGTATTTTATTGTTAAAATCTAAATTGTTGTCATAGTGAAAAAGTAAACTTGAACTAAAAGGAAAGTAGAATGAAAAGAAAAAAATCCAAGTTAGATACTACGAAAATTATTCTTATAAACTGATTAATTAAAACAGATTTTATGAGAATTAACTTAATAAATCCTTTTTTTGTTATTTAAGAACAGAAAATGCGCATAGTTTTGAAACTTCTAAGAAAACAAATGAAAAAACGTTATTCGAGTAACGAAAAAAACAAAAACATATGGAAAAATAGAATAAGATTTGAAGTGAATTTCCTCTAATTGAGATTCGTTTAAGCTGAGAAAATCTAAAGTCTCTAAAAAACGAAAGAAAATGAAATTAATAAGATTGTATATCAAATTATTATGTTTATTAAATTTAAATATTTTATTTTTAATGCACGGCATTGATAAGCTATGAATTGTGCAGGTCGTGAAAGGACGTTGTGAAAAAAAAATCCTAAGTCATCTAAAAATCAAACTTTTGTAAAAGAAATAACGAGAAAAATTTAAGTTCCTTCAAAAGATTTTCCAAAGTCGAAAATAAAAATAAATTCCTTCATCCTTCTATCTAATCTAGAGGAGTTCAAGAAGCACATTCCTTATCTTAATTCATTTGAAAGTCAGTGGGAGAAAAGTCAGGGAGGGAGGAAGTGGTCACTCCCTGTGGACTAAAACCCCAATAACCATCTACTTATTGCGTCCATAGAACCGACACAATGTCTCTAGGCAAAATTTTCATAACAACTCTATGTTTGTGCACTTTTAATCTCAGATTAAAAATATAGTTTTATAATTCTTTTGAACTGTCATTATTTAAAATATTTTTCCTGTAGTTACTATAATAGTTATTCACGAAATTGATGCTATGGCAGGTTTTTTTATATATAATATTTTAAGTATTTTTTTTGTGACATAGCTAAATTCACAAAATAAACGAAAAAACGCGTAAAATATTTAGCATACTTAAAATTATATTTCTAACTATATTGCTCGGAATGTGTGTATTATTGTTTAAATGCTTGGATTTTAATAAAAAAATAAAGTCATATATAGAAGCTTAATTTATTAAGTTCAGACTCATAGGCATTTGTTATTAAAATTTGTTTCTCATAACAAAAAACGAAGATTTTCTTAATTTCTAAACGCTGCTTTCGTTTCAGGTTTTTTTTTTTTCGTGATTTTTTTTATACAAGTTTAAGACTTATACAGAAGAGCTTTTGGCATACATATTGAAATTATTTTCTTAATAGTCTTTAAATATTTCTTCCATATAAATATTTTTTCAAAATTTGATATAGCTAGGATATGAAGCATTTCATTTATTCATTTCATTCAGTTCAATTGAGTTCATTTTTCAGATTTCTCTCTGAAACATAAATTTAATCTAATTTTTTTAAAAGAAAGTGTTAAGAGTAATTAATAAAAAAGTTAATTTCGCTTTCGAGTTTTGACATGGAACGTTTAGCTACAAGAAGGCCATTACAGTAAGGTGAAACTTTATATTACAAATTTTTTAATATTCCAAACATGTTAATACAATTAGTTTTCAATAATTTGGAATAATGTAATAAAAAAGATTAAATAAACAAAAATATTCCTAAATAAATGAAAGACATTGTCAACAAATTATAAGATATAATATGATATTGATCCTATAATGTTTTCCTGATAACCTCAAACACTCTGTTTTTCATTGAAGTAACCGAAGATTGGTTTAGTTCAATTTCAAATATTTTGTCATTCTTTGTGATTATTGCTTCCGGTTGACAGATGGCTTCTTTATTATGGGCATAAGTTTGCCACATTCCATTGGCCAGTCTGGAATTCGACATGGAAAAACGACTTTTTTCTTTTTTAAACCATTCATGTAGGTAGATTTAGATGTATGACCAGAAAGCATTGCCTGCTGAATAATCCTGCACCACCTAAAACCCAAATGGCATCAGGTGATCATACACCATAGCTTTATATTGTAGAGTCATAAGTCCGAAATTAACTGTAAATCTGCTTATCCATCATGAGTTAAAACCTCCTAAACCATTATGATCCTTCTCCCATTTGATGACTGAAGCATTCTTTCGGTTCCTTCTCGAAAGACACGCCAAAAGTGTTTGAACCCATCAGGATCCTCTAATAAATCTCTTTTCATCAGAAAATATATTTTTTCCACTCATCGTTTCATGGCATGTATTTTCAGCCCACTTCTTTCTTCTCAATGGTTGGTTCATAACTTTTTTGTACTTTCTTCCATTTCACTTAAATTTTGTATTAGTATTTGTGAATTAGAACTCTTCAAACTGTGACATCTGAAGTTTTATTGATGAAAT
>BGPR01014435.1:17273-30600 GCA_013235015.1 Araneus ventricosus
CACACACGCACAGAGTCTTCGTGAATTAAACAAGCATGCAGAAAAAGTTCTTTGGTGGTTAAAATTCTCGAGACTAAATTTATTTGATTTATGTTAAAAAAGGAATTAGAATGTAAAACATGAGTTTCATTTCATTAATTTATTCAAATCTAAGAGATTTTTATTTTTCTATGTCATGGATAGAATATTCTTTGATCGTTTTCATCATCATTGGAAGAAATATATTTTCAAAAGTAGAGTGAATTTCAAACTATAAGATTCGTGTAGGATTGACACAGCGTAAGCAATGATTAGAATTATCTATGTGGAATATTCTCAAAGATTATCTGTCGCAAAGAGAAGCAAGCACACACACAAACGTGACAATTCTTTTATCGTTATTCGAAGTAAATCACACACACAGTCTTCACGCATGCAGAAAAAAGTTCTTTGGTGGTTAAAATTGTTGAGATTAAATTTATTTATTTGATCAATGTGAAAAGGAATTAGAATGTAAAACATGAGTTTCATTAATTTATTCAAACCAAAGAGATTTTTATTTTTCTTCTATGTTATTGATAGAATATTCTATGATCGTTTTCATCATTCGAAGAAATGTGTTTTAAAAAATCGAAAATGAATTTCAGTCATGTAAGAAAAATTAGTTAGAGAAAATACATATAATTAATGAAATAGAATAAGTATTTTGTGAAATAATATAAGATTAAAAGAAATAAGGAATTAAGAAGAAAGTCAAAATAAGTTCGTAAAAGCAGAAATCACTCGAAATTTTTTTAAGTATCGAAAGAAAGAGATGTTTAATCAGTTAATAGGCGAAAATTTTAGATTAGTGGAATGATTTATATAGTTTTAGAGTTAAGTATGATGAATGATCCCTAAATTTTTTAACATAAAATGATTTGTGACGTTTAATGTAACCTTTTTAGCGTCATTCGAAGTAAATTGCAATGTCTTGGATTGGTTCGAGTGAAGAAGAATTCAATTTGTTAGTAAAAAATTATTTTATATTTAAATATTTTATTTTAATGCAATTCTAAGTTCAGTTAAAATTTGTCAAAGTCGGAAAAATAAATTTCTTATCATAAATCTTTCTCGCTCAAGATTCAAATTTCTCCATTTAAACTTTAAGTTAACTTATTCAAACTAAATGATTTTTAGTGTTCTTGTATTTTATTGTTAGAATATTCTAAAATTGTGTTTGTTAGTGGAAAAATAAGCTTGAAGCAAAGAGGAAAGTAGAATGATGAAAGAAAAATAAATCCAAGTTGGGTCATTCGAAGAATTATTCTTATAAAACTGATTTAATTAAGAAACAGATTTTATGAGAATTAGCGACTAAGTAAACTTTTTGTTATTTAAAAACAGAAAATGCGCAAGTTTTGAAATTTTCCTGAAAACAATTGAAAAACGTTATTCGATAACAAAAAAGAAAAATGAGCATGCCGAAAAACAGAATAAGATTGAAAGTTTAACTCTAATTTATGAAATTCTGTTGAAAAGCTGAGAAAATTCAAAGTCTCTAAAAAACGAAAGAAAAAAAATGAAATTAAGATTGTAAGTATCAAATTATTATGTTTATTTTATATTTAAATATTTTATTTTAATGCACGCATGATAAGTTATGATTGAATTGATGAAAATCTGCGAAAGGACGTTGTGAAAAAAAAATCTAAGCCACTAAAATCAAACTTTTGTAAAAGAAATAAGCCGAGAAAATTTAAATTTCCTCAAAAATTTTCAAAGTCCGAAAATAAAAATAAATTCCTTTTCATCCTTCTTATCTAATCTAAGAGGAATTAAAGTTCAAGCGAATTCCTTATCTCGACTCGGCTGGAAGTCGGGTGGGGAGGAAAGTCGGGAGGGGGAGGGATGTGGTCCACCCGCCACCCGGTGTCCTAGAACTGTCCTTTCCTCACTACTGATGAAAAATGAACAGTTTTTTTATTTAATTTATAGGTTTCAGCTGATTTGGGGATAATTTAGAATTGAGACGCGAAGCGCAGTCAACGACCACAAAGAATAAACAACCCCGAAGCCGGCGTCTGGCATGGAGGCTACATGGTTTTAGAAAGAGAAATTTGCACCATCGCAGCGAGATTAAATAGTAGTTGAAAAGGGGGTTTTCCCGGAAGACTCGTGTCTCGGAAGTGAAAGTAGCAGTGCCCTTATTACTACGGAAGTAGAAGTAATTTAAAATAAGGTGTCATTAAAAATAATTTAATTTTCTGTCTTTTATGATATAAAAACATAAGTTTATGAAGAACAGAGCGTGGGTCATTTAAAAAGCCCTCGTAGTCTAGTGTCTGACCCGTGTCTCATAAGTTCGCCACCACTGACCGGTTTTACCTTAGGTCACCTAACGGTAAAACCGGCATTGCCTATACACCATTTCATCAGTCAGCCAAACAAATTCCAAAGAAATCACTAAGTCAGGGATAGACAATATTATCTTTCGTAAAGAGCCATTTTTACAATTATATTTTTTAAAATAAAACTAGAAAAGCCGGAAACCAGCAATTTGAATTATGAAATACGTATTTTTGGGAATTGAGCGTAATATTTAAAAAAAATTACTTTTGCTTTGCTAAGGGTACACTAAGCAGATGCACTGGAATTTTATCATTTATTATTAGTGATCTTATGCATTATTGACAGTAGAATCCTTAAGCGACAACAGAGAATTTATATGGCAAATAAAGAAAAGGCTGAAAGGCCCAACGAAGGATAAGAAGATTCTATGCTACAGAAATTCTGGTGATCGACATGCCGAAAGAGCAAAACTTGTAGTTCCTAAATCCTTAGTACCATTAGTCCTAAATTCTTGTCATGATTCTAATTCAGTGGCACATACCGGATTTTCCCGCACTTTAAAAAGAGTAAAAAATCATTTCTTCTGGCATAATTTCTATGGGCAAATTAAAGATTATGTGTCATCATGTCACTCTTGCATTCAACGAAGAGGTTTCAACAAAAACCAAAAAGTCCCTATTCAAAAATGCCAATTCCGGACTTCCCATTTCAAAGAGTATCGTTTGACGCAGTCGGTCCTTTTCAAATTTCGGCATATGGAAATAAATACTTGATTGTCATTACTGACACCTTTACCAAATATCCTGAAGTATATCCAGTTCCAGATATACAAAGCTCAACATTTTGTAAGGTTCTGATAGATTTCATCTCTCGGCATGGCATCATGCAGATTCTGTATTCTGACAGGGGCTCTAATTTTATTTCCCAAGCAATGCAGGAAGTGTACAAAACTTTAGGAATCAAGAAATTGCAAACAGTCAGTTTTAACACTCAGGCGAACGGGGTCGTTGAGAGACTAAATAAAACCCTAATCGATTCTCTAAGTCATCTTGTTTCTCAAAACTAGATGGATTGGTGTCAGCAGGTTCCATTAGCCCTCATGGCCTATAGAAATGCGTACCAAAGGACAATTAGAGAAAGCCCCGCTTTTCTTGTTTACGGGAGGGATCCTGTTATGCCACTCAATTTGATTTACTCAGATCCTGTAAAATCAAATTCTGACACGCCAACTTATACGAAACAATTAGTCATGAATTTGCAAAATACGTTTGCGATTGTGAGGAAAAATTTGGAGAGTTCTGCTCAGACTTATACTAAAACCAATGAAAAATGGCCAAAATCAAAACGTATAGAGGTAAGCGACATGGTTTATCTGCACGTTCCTAGAATCAGGGAGAATACGACGAAGAAACTTGCTAAATTTAATCAGGGGCCGTATCGTGTAATTGGAAAAGTGAACCCGGTCGTATTTGAGATACAACGAATAGATAAGCCAACAGATATGCAGAATGTACATGTTAACAGGTTGATAAAGGTATTGGAAAGGGAAACCTTCCCTCATAGTCAGGACATTAGCGAGATAGACGGGGAAGGACAGGAATCTGATGGAAGGGACAGAAAGAATGAAGAATTGGACAATAATCTTCCCCCCGTTCACTTCCTTTCGTAGATTCAGGGGACGACGAGGACACTGAGGGAGTGATATGTGATCCTGGTTCGAGCAGTTTTCCCCCTCTGGTGCCCATTCCTTCAAGCCAAACAGCTCAGACGACAACACAGGCAATGACTCCGAGCCCCCAGGCAACGGGAACTGTGTCAGGGTGTGCTAGGTACGGTTTACGCCCCAGGAATGCGAATGGTTTTGTTATTAAGCAGTAGACAGTCTTTCGGACGGACTGCCTGATTCTGGGAATGGTTTCACACCATTTCTTCCCCCCCCCGATTTCTTTCTTCTAGTGCCTGGTAAAATTTTGAGGGAAGAATTTCTGTTTAGCTCGGTTTAAGATTCACATTTTTTTCTTTTCTCTTTTCTTTATTTCTGCCCGGTGTGTTCTAGAACTTTGTTTTCTGTGCGATGCATTGTATATATATTTTTTTTCTTTACTGATGAAGTTACTCTATTTCATTTCTTGTACTTTGTATCTCTCACTGCTTGAGTGTAATTGATATGTATATAGTCCTTTTTTTAAATTCCTTTTTCTAATTCCTGCATAAGGATGTTTCTGTTATTATTATTATTTGTGTACATGTTTACAATTTCCGCTGAAGATGGAAATTTCTTTTGGTGTCCGCATATTGTGTATGCAAACTTTTCTTTGACATTGCTCATGGTTGTTTTTTTCACCTGTTACTTCTCGTTCCTTTTTTTTCTTTTTTTTCTTATTTATTCGTAACTTGCTTGTCTTATGCTTTTATATAGATAGAAATAATTATATATATATATTTTTTTCTCTTTTGGGTATCTGAAGGCATTCTTCCCTATCCATTTTTCAGAATTTGTGAACTGTTATGTAATTACCCTTTTTTTGATATAGTCAGCTCTGTGCTTTTACCAATTTCATTTCATGTTGGAAAGTTAATGTAAATTTTTTCTTCTTTGCTTACTTTAAACATAAGAAATTTTCTTTTCTCCTTTTGGAATCAGTTTAAGAGTGTGGTGAGTTGTCGTGTGCGCACACGCATAATTCTCCTTACTCTGTGTAGCGTCTCGATTTCCTTGTTTGCGTACGGTGGGCAGGTGTTTTGTCTCCCTGTTCGTTTCTTGGTAGTTTGGGTGTTACCGAATATATATATATATATAATACTAATTTTTTTCCCTTCAATATCCTGTTCTTCAAACTTATTGACTTGTGTAAAGGGTACCCCTTTCGAAAAAAAAGGGGGAACAAAAACTTGAATTTTGTCTGTAAATTTTAGTGTTATAAGGTTAGTTCATCTAAATGTTATATTATTTTTTTTTCTTTTTTCTGTAATTCAAGAGAATTGGTTTAAAACAAAAATTTTGGAGGTTATTCACCAGGAGTTTTTTGCGGTTTTGTTCGTCACGTGGTACTGTGCCGGTATAGTTATGAGTGAAACTCGTGTTTTTTTATATCAGTTTAGATGACGCTGTAAATCTTTCTATTTATGTGGTAAACTTTGGAATTCTAATTACAAGTTCGTGGTGACTGTATCGTATATTTGCCTTTGTAAATAAAAAGCGGTAAAATGGAGTGTGAGTCATATGGGATGGAGTATTCACTTCTATATGTGGGTTTTCTACATAAAATTGAGGTTTAAAATTGCATTTTTTTTGGTAAAAAAAAATTTTACTGCGTAAAAAATTTTTTCTCGAAAAGGGGAGGATATGTTGTGATTTTTCCTAGCAACAGAAAAATCTGTTGTTTAAATTAGCTAAATTCTTGTGGTACGGAGTAATGAAATACTTTTATTGCACATCCCCCTCTCCCCATTCATATGAGTAAAATTTCTATGTGTGGTATTTTTTCTATGTGAAATACTGCAACAGCTGCAGAGGTGTGATGACTTCCTTCGTAGCATGAGAAGAAAGGGAAAGCATTGTATTCCTTAAGAACGGACGTTTCGGTGGGGTTCTGACAACGGCAAATAGATGGTGATGGATTACCTCCTTAAAAGAGGTAGACACATACCTCGGTTCCGCACAAATGGACCTTTCTTCGTGTTGGGACAACAGATGGACTTTTGTGATGGACAGACTTTTGTAATAAATGTTATGCTACTCTGCGGGTGGTGACGCCTTGACCCAGCTGGAACTGCTGCAGTGTCATTAATTTTGCGTTTCTTTATTCCTCTGGTGACAAACAGATAATTACCTAGGGGTTAGCTTGACCAAATGGGAGGATAAAAAATAGAGGTGACGGACCAATAGCGAGATAAGTATGAACGTGCATTTGTCTGACCTATCCACTGAGGGATGATTTTGAAGGCGTGGATATCTTGGCTGGAAAGAGGACTTGAAAATATAAGGTGAGAGAAGTGGGTTAAAAAAGGAAAAGAAAGGCGAGACGGAAGAAGATTGGGTTTTAGCAACGAGGATCCGGGCTTCAACGATTGGAATGGCTTGCCGGTGACACACACACAAAAAAGAATCGACTAAGTCTTCAAGACGGTCAGCTGGTTACGGGAATAATGGAGCCCTTCACGCTTACCTTCGCTGGTTCAAGGCGGTGGAAGTAAAGATCGATAGGTCCTAAAGTAGAGGAATAGACTTGGAAATTTGTACGGCACCAGCATCTCACGCCCAACCCCAGGTGTTACCGGAAATTACGACGTTCCAGGCGCATTATTTAGCGGTGGCTCCTACAAGAGTGTGAAGGTTCTGGAAGCAGTACTGCGATCAGGAATTCCGTGTCGCCGAATCATCACAAGTTGGCGATTCCACATCTATTCACGTGTCCCAGGGGGACGCTTCCAGTGGCGGTACATCAAGATAAGTCCTTTACTTATTAACTTTTCCTTTTGTCTCCCATATGGTCAAATTGTTAAAAATAATTTTTGATGATAAAATGTTAGGCAGTGAATCAGACTTTGGCGGTGGGTTTATTTAGAGTGCATTGAACTTTTATTAAGAGATGTTTTCACAAAATTAATAACCCGTCCTAAATTGAGTAAATGATAAATCTAGGATCGAGACAATATGTCTACACATTGTATACACATTGAAGAGTAATTACAGTAGACTCTCGATTAACCAGGATGGTTAGGAAATGCTTCGTCCCGGATAAGCGAACATTCTGGATAATCCAATTTATGCAAATTTTGATGAAAAATCTTGGAAAAATAATAGAAAATGTAAAATTATTATAGAATAAGACATTAACAGTTTAATTAATACAAAAGAAAAAGAATTAACAATAAATTTGAATGTTATTTAGGTTGAAAATAAAATTAATTAAAAAGAAAAACAAATGTAGTTTACCTCACTTTTTTTGAAGAATGAAATGATATTAGTCTGTTTTTGTTTTTCAGTTACTCTTCGACAAATTATACTATGCAGATTTCTCAATATCATTTTTTCTGCACGTATGCTTTCATTTTTGGTAAACCTGGAGTTTAGGGTGCACACTATTTTCTCACCAATTTTATTTGCCGTCGCTAAAAACTGTTTAGGATGCACAGTGATTTTTTTATAGGTCTTCTGCGCATTTGATGCCTACAGCTGTTACTGTCTAATAAGAAAACACGAATTTCGTAATAAACCATTTTCAGTTGGTTAGACACGAAGAAAAGAAAGATATAACTGGAATTGTGTCAACATTTTAGGTAATGAGTCATTTGAAGGAATTAAGTTTCCATTACTATTCAATGAGTTGGCATATTTTCATGTTTGTGAGCCTGGATGCATTGGCCACGACCTTTCTGAAAGAATCTCTTCATATGATTTGGCATTATTTGTGAAATATTTTATTAAAAAAAAATGGTTATCTTACAAAAAATTAAATTTTATATTTTTGAAATTTTCTTATTTGGGAAATGAGTCCAGAAATTAGCCTAATGAAATAAAGGCAAATAAAAATAAAATAACTAGCCATGCAGCCCAAGGGAAACCTGGAGTTTAGGGTGCTTACTATTTTCTCGACAATTTTCTTTGGAACAAATTTATTTGACCTTGCCAAACGCTGTTTAGGATGCGCAGTGAGTTTTTTCAGGTCTCCTGTGTATTCGATGCCTATGGCATCTCAAAACGAGACATTGAGCACGCAATGCCTTCGGCATTGCAAGTGTGCACCGGGAAATTTTTTTTAATTTAAAAAACATCAGCGGCTTCACTTTCAGCAAGGCGGGCCCCCGTAGCTTCGCATTTTCAATGAGAAACGAAACACACAGGGAAAGCACGAACACAGGGAAAACACGACGTCTGCAGACAATGAAACGTAGCAAGGGAACTATTGTTTCCAGTAAAAGCACTCCTTGTCAGATATTTGGAAGCCATAATTAGCAACACAGAGAAAGAGAATCAATGAATTAAATGAACGAAAATCTTCAGAAGAGAAGCAAACGGTTATTGAAAAATATCGTTTGGTAAATGATCAAGAATTCCAAATGAAGTATTATTCAAATTCGTACGGCGACCAAATGGAAATGAGGTGAAATTAAGGGCATGCGCCGTAGACCTGTAAACAAATCACTGTCGGTGCATGCTCAAACGACGCCGAAAAAATTTTCAACTCGCATCCAAAACAAATGTTCTGGCACACTCTCTCTTGGCGACAAACAATTGGCGAGCTTACAGGAAACGAAGTGAGTACGCACCCTAAACTCCAAGTTAACCATTTTTATTATAATGTTCTAAACAAACTGCTCCAGATCAGCACACATCTACATGCTCAGCTAACCGAAATGAGCTCAAACATATGTTTACTTTATATTTTTGAGAAGCTCCTGTCGAGTATCGCCAGATCAAGATTATCAGCTATTGCATTATCTTCGGATGTACACATGCATGCAAAATTCCAGCTCAGTCGGTTGGTGGGATGCTGGAGGAAAATCTTATGCAATATTCAAATATTAGTTAGCTTATCATTTAGTGATTTGTTTAAGATGCGATGTAATTTATTGTTCTAAAAACAGTTTTCTATGACTTTTCAGCATGGAAATCATAGAAGATATTGGAGTTACAGCAGAATATGAGATAAATATCTCCAAGAATCGGATCTAACAGCAATTCTTCGACCGATCCAACCAAGGAAACTAATTTATGCCTGGAAGCAATTAGTTATGTGTATTTAAGAACAAAAAAATTTATAACATAAACTAAATTTGTTTTAAATATATTAAAGCTATATATTTCAAAGTAATTCATTTTTTTATCTTTAAACGTTACATTGTATTCTAAAATATATTTTATTATTAAAATACTCTTTTTTACATGAGGGAAAAAATTAACTTTTGTGGATAGGTAATAGACTTATTAATTCTTGTCAGTTTGTGTGTTTTTGGAATTTTTGAAACATGTTTGTACCAATCATAGCTTTATATTAAACAGATAGCTAATAGTAAATTTACTTTTTGACATAATTTTACCATATAACCTATGTCTTTTTCTAAAAAATTTTTTTTTCAATATACTTTAGTATCCTGTGTCTGAAAAAAGTATTTGATGCCTTCGAAATAACATTTATATAAAAAAAGGGTTGGGTGCTATAGTGTTCGATTGTACTAACATTTCTTTTGCAATGAACTTCAATTAAGCTTGTTAAACTTTGAAAATAGCAAAATCACTGAAGAATTTTTCTTTGTCCAATTTGTATTTGTGTTTTCTAAGGATGAATCATGATAAAGGATCCAAAGCTTCCAAAAATAAGAAAAAAAGACGTGCCATGAATGAAATTATAATATATAATGAAAATATTAAGTCTCTTGATTCTGTTAATTGTACCTAACTTTTGAATTGTTATCGTAATGTAATCATGGTTTGTGATTTTTTTTATTTAACATGTCACTTAACATGTTCATCCACTCGGCTCTTCAATTATGATGGACCTATGAAGCTTGTGATATGCTTTAATTCTCTTTGCATGCATAGTTTTTATATAGATATTTGAATATTGAAGGATTATATGTTATCAAGAACTTTTTATTTTTCATTTTCGAATTCCACTTCATAATATCAATGCATAACACAAATTTACATCAATTGCAAATAGTTCAGTATAATTGTGTTCATCTTGCAACATAATCCTGCAACAAATTGTGCATTTTTTTCCAATTATAATTATAAGCATGGAGTTTGGTGTTACATATTTTAACTAGTTACTGTTTATTTTTCTTCTTTCTCCCCAAACTTTTTCCGGCAACACTTTTCCGGAACATAGCTGGCAATTTGATTGGCTGACCCGGGGGAGGTGACGTCATAACCTTCAATTGAATGACTTTGATTATTATTTTCGGCAGTATCTAACGTATTTATACTTCTCGTATACTTTGCTTGCAGTATAATAATGGTTTTCACATTGCAATATTTTAATATTGTTTTGGATTAACTTTTCTAATTATCGCGAAAAAAATAAGTGGGAAAATCAATAATGTGTATCTTTTGTTTCCAAAACTTTTTCATGCCATTGTGGGTGTTTTTTTCATTTTGTTGAAGTCCTGATTCCACAGGCAACGCCATGCACGTACTGATAGTATGTATATTTTTACAACTCGTTGTCTATGTGTATAAATGTCTGTATATATGTTTTTGTAAGTCATATTTTTAATAAATTGTTTTTATTCAATTGAATTGCTTTACCTGTTATATGAACATAATTTCACTAAGTGATTTAAGATTATATTTCATAATTTAATGTTTAATTTATCTGTCGTATACAACTATAATTCGTATATCTGTTCACTGTTTATGTTTGTAATTCATTATATACTGGAGAAAGAGTGAGGCATCATACCTCTTCATTCTATTACATTGCAGTGTGAATAAGATTTAAGAATTCATATATCAACTAGGTCAGTGCTATACATTTGTGCGTACCTGAGCGTTTTTAAACATGTCGGCTGAACAGTGAGAACTTGTTGAGGTTAACTATGTTAAATTTAACATGTTGTGCTTTCAATTAATGGAAAAGTATATTTAACCGAAAAAAAACAAGATTTAAAGTCAAATTTTGCTTCTTTGGCTAGTGGTACAAAAACAAGTTAGCCTTAGGGAAAAGAAGCAGTTGGCCATTAACTTAATGCCTATTGCACAGTTATATATTGTCTCTGGTCTAAAATTTTCTTTATGACATATAAAGTAACTAACTGTATACTAATAGTTTAGTGTTCTATAATACCTCTACATTATTACACATATTGAAATGATGTACTAAATATTTCATAAAATTTATTCAAGATTTTAAGATATTTTGATTCCCGGCTTCTGTCTTTCGAGTATAATTAATTTATTTCTGATTATATGAATACTGGTTTTGAAGAAACCTCTACAGTACCTCCATAATGGGCTCTTCTTAATACAATCGGCTCCTAACATATGAGCCAGGGTCAGGAACCAATTTCCACTTTTTTTGGGGGCAGGGGCTAACTTCCAAATTAATGAGCATTTTCGTACGAGCAAATTTCAAAATTTGGATTCGTGGTCAGAAATTGAGGGGCAGTTTTAGGTGGTCAGCATTCAAATTTATGGTCATTTTTATATGGTCATGAACCAAAATTCTAGGTCATAGTCAGAAGTTAGAGGTATTTCTATTAGGTCAGCTTTTAAAAATTGTGAGCATTATCCAGAACATAAAGAGTAATTTTATTCGAAAAACTTCCAGATTTAAAAGGAGCTATTCGCAAAGTAACGAATACTTTTATGCAGACAACTTACAAAATTGTAAGCAGTTGCCAGGAAATGGCAGCCACTTTTATACGGTTAAGCTTTCAAAATTGTGGGCAGCGACCATGAAATCACGGGCACTTTTATACAGTCAACTTCCAAATTTATAGTCAGTGGCCAGGAAATCACGAGCACTTCTATACGGTGAACTTCCAAAATTACGGGCACTGACCAGGAAGTAACGGGAACTTTTGTGCGGTCAAATTCCAAATTTACGGCCAGTGGCCAGGAAATCACGGGCACTTTTATACGGCGAGTTTCCAAAATTACGGGCACTGACCAGGAATCAACGGGAACTTTAATACGGTCAACTTCCAAATTTACGGTCTGTGGCCAGGAAATTACGGCCACATTTGTAAAATCACGGGCAGAATGTTTTACGGGCAAAATGTATTTTAACGGGCAATGGACGGATCCTGGGCTGCCAATCACTGCCCGTATTTTTGCGAAGAAATGTTTTACAGTGGGCCTCCACACCAACATTTTAGATGCCTCTCAAACTTTGGACAAAATCTGCCAAAGAGAAGTCTGCCTGTCCACCCATGTGGGCAAGTAAACACGATAACTCAAAAATACAAAGAGCTAGATGGATGAAATTTTACACATAGTTTTATTATTATAATTAACGAGGAGTTTTCTATTTTGCTTATTTTGGATTCGCACACTGTTTCCCGGCAACCTTCCGACTCAGGCAATCGCCAAATCCATTTGGATACTGCATAAAGCGCCACGTTCGAGCCAATTCCTTTTTCAGTACACAAAGCGTTGAATTCTGTGTTCTTCGAGACTTTGAATTCGTTTAATTCTTTTCATTTATAAAGGTTAAAAATACCTGGCTAAATTCTAAATGTAACGATTGTCATTAGAGAAACTGTTTGGTTAAAAATTCAACCACCAGTGATTAATAAATTGTTCGGTTAAAAATTCAACCTCCAAACAAGCCTTAGAATTCGCCATAATGAGCGGTAACGAACAATTATGGCAGCCTTTCCACAGAATGAGGCTTTTTGTTGAAGTAAACATTCAGAATACAGCAATAGGAACATCTTATTTAATATTTTCAACGTATCCTTAAGCCGTAACAATAAAAAACTCAAATTTAAACATTAATTAACATCTTCAAACAGAGTTTTGAATACTAATTTTAATACAAGATCTGGTAATTAGAAATTTGGTAATTGGTTCCTAATTGCATATCTGCATTCAATTATCGCGTCCTTCAAAAGCGACTCAGAGCAGAACTTACTATCTGGAAGGAAAATTACGGCCACACCTTTGTAGATAGAGCTACTTATTCTCTACTAGTCTTGCAGTGATTTCTGAGTATAAATCATTATTTTCAGGATATCGTGTTCATAAGTAATAAATTAAAATCCGGATTACCCTAGTATTACTGTGATAAGATTTATTGAATATATGGTTTGCTATAACAGTATTTTATGCGCAGTTGATGATACGTATGCATTTTTTTTATTTTCAGTGTTAAAAGAAGCAAATTTTGCATAGAATATCCCAATTTGTGAGATCGTCCAGTAAACATCACAGAAGTTTGTGAATTGAATGCTTTTATATGCAAGGACAATTCTTCGAACCTAGTCGTTCTTCTTATTATTTCTCAATTACTTTTCTTACTGAATTGCATAACTTGAGAACTTTATTTCTCAATTAATTGCATAAGTT
>BGPR01014436.1:1478-38410 GCA_013235015.1 Araneus ventricosus
GTCACTTTTCCCGTTGTTAACGTGCGGAAAAAGTGACGTCTCCCAACCCAACCGGGGGTACCAGAATAGACCCGGTTACCTTCAGGTGCAGAAGTGGTTATAAGAAAAATCCTCTGGAATGGGACTGGGTAGCTACCCGAATCGACCTCCCCGCGCCGCAAAATAGAAATAGATCCAGATCCTGCATCCTTCCTTAAAATGATATCTTTCAACTTCAAGAAAGACAGCAGGGATACCTAGTTTAGTTTAGCTTGTGAAAATGTGACAGACATCACTCAACTTGAGGACAGCACTGAAGATTAAGGGGTCTATTCACCAATTTTGGTTGGGTTGGGAGACGTCACTTTCCCCACGACTGACATTATCTGAAAAGGCCAATCTCCCGACTGAGGAGTATAAGAATCATTTCAGGCACGCCATAGTTCATAAATGAATTTAGATACGGAATATTTATATCTGGAACTGGAAGAAGAGGACAAGGAGCAAAAATCAGACAAGGCCAGGACAGACAAAACTTAAAGTGGTCTGTCCCGGCCAGTCAAAAAGGTGAAAACTTTAACCCCATGCTTTTTACGTTTCTATTTAACCTCCTAATTAGATGCCACCGCCCATTTGATATATTTTGACTATTTCAATATTTTTAAGATGGTAAAGGATACTTGAGACATTTAAGCGTGACCAGATGATTTTTGCATTTAAAATTAATTGATACGTTGACTTAATTACGTATTTAAATAGCGTACGGACACAAAAGAGCCGAACGTATGACATGCGACGCCGACCAAGAAGGAGTTAAATAGCATGTATTATGGTTTGTCTAACAACTACTCGCCAAATTTTAACTTTTGTTATAAAAGCTTAGTACGGAGTTTTACGACTATTTTTATGTACTTTGTTTTATGATTGTTTAAAATTGTAATGATAATGAATCTCAGTTGGAAAATAAATAAAATGTACGACGATTCTGTTTGTATAGATAAAACCATTTCCTTGAATATATTTTGAAATTTTAGTAGCTTAACCAGCCTATTCTTTCTATACCTTTAAAATGGTTCCATATCTTTTGCTCTAAACATTTAGTTTAGAAGATATTCAACAAAAATACATAAAAAATCAGTTTCCGCAACTTTTTTGAGAAATTCATGATTTTTTGAAAGCTTGTATTTCAGTCATTTTTTAAACAACATAGCTGGTTTCAGACTCAAACTGTAGCAAATTCACTAGTTTAAATGTGTAATTTGAATTTTTTTTCCTGTAAAACAAGGATTTCAAACTCAAATGCTAGTAGCGTGGGCCAAATAAGCAATGTTTGAGTTTATGTAGGCCGCAAAGAAATAAAAAGCTTCAATGTAGAAACGTGGATTTATCTTGAAAGCACAATATAAAAAGGAATAAGGGCAACAACTAAGTTAATGTTTTCTTCTTGACATTTGGCATCTCTTATCTATTTCCATCTTTCCTACTTCGAGGGATATCTAGTTCGCAGTGATTAATTTCAGAACTGATCCAAGGCAAATGTCGGAAATTCTGGATCTGACAGAAGACTTATTTCCCTTCATAAGAGAAAATAATTTCTCACACATTTGGCAGTAAGTACTGCCAAACATGGAAATTGTTTCAAATGCCAATCTCAGAGTGTTTTGAAATCTGGCTCAAAAATATTTGTAAATTTCAGGCATCCAAACTTCACTAAATTTTCCTTTCAAATTTGAACAGCATTGAATTTCAATTAACTCCATTTGCATATAGTTAGATACCAATTCGGTATGTATGGAGAAAATCGAAGAAAGCAAAGCAAACTTTTCTTCCAAGGATTCGAAATTTTCAAGCCTTATTTCAAATTCAGTTCTAAGGCTTAAAATATCTTCCACGGACATTTGATAAGAGGCAATTTCTCCTAAACTTGATAATTAGGAATTTTAAAAAGTTACCTTCAAAATTGTTATTCAAAATTTTGTTATATACTGTAATGTTTGCTGGGCCACAAAGATATTCGCTGTGGGCCGCGAGTTTGACCATTATCCCCTGTATAAGAATAATATGCCCTGTATAGAAATGTTTTGAATGAATAATTTTTGCTTATTATATTATGTGTTCTCTTTTTGCGAAACTACATTAAGGTTAGCACGCATTTTAACTATTTAAGAGTTTCGAGTTAGACCTTTAAGAACCTTTTTGAGAATTAGAAGAAAATATTTATCAAGAAAAATAATTTCTCATGAAAGTATGATTATTTTAAGAAAGTGGTTGAATACAAATTCTAATTAAATGATTTCAAGCTGTGTATTTTATAAAAAAAAATTGCATTTGTTTATATACAATCTATGTAGAAAAATATATATTTTATGAATATGTAGAGTAGATGTTTCACAAAAAATCTCTGACTTTGATAATTTATAAGTGCCAAGATTTGATTCAAGATTATTTTGACCTATTTATTTGAACCATTCCTATTTATTTCCAAAGCTTAGAATTTTATGTCGAGCTTTTGAGAAGTATACGTTTCTAAAAGAAAAGATATACAACAAATGTATTTTATTTAATAATTAGAAATATAATAAAATGATAATTAAATAAATGAATGTAATTATCGAAATGCTGATTTTATGTAATTCTGTATCTTCTTCAAGGGTGTAATGGTTTAAAACCCTTGCTGTAAAACCAGCCGGGGCCTTTCAAGGGCGGTGGTTTATTTCGGAACCACTTTTTATGAGCTTTTTTCTTATCCAGGCGGAAGTCTTCTGAAGATTATTAGAAAGACTGAATTTTTAGTATCTAATAAAGACAATAGATGGCACGACCAATTCTATTTTTTCCCTCAGGGTTTTATACAGTCAATAGCATTGTTTTCACGAAAAATAAATTAGATTCCTTGTGCCCTGAAAAGGGTTTAGGAGATATTTTGAAAAAGCATGGAAAAAACAAAACATTGAGGTCTTTTCCGACACAAGGTGGAGAGCGGTCGCGCACCGAGGTCGAAAACTTGGATTTTAGAGTACAGGCGCAACACTAACAACATATTAAAAATCAAAATGCACCATTTTACTAGACTATTAATATAGAAAACCGAACCAGAATCAACGAGGGCAGGCGTTGACAGAGTCCGGAATGTCGGTGGTCAGTGACGGACTGGGTCTGAAAATAGTGGTTGCCTGGAGTCAGTGAGGGCCCACACATATCTACAATCATAATATTAATTCATACATATATTTCCTTCCGTCTTTCCGGGGGCTTCCGAAACCAACAAAAAATCTTAGAGTACTGCGGCTCCACTTTGCACCGAAGAGCTACCCTGTTCAAATAGCCCGAGGGTTTGTACGATGGCTGCAACATTCTGGAGAAACATCTGTAAATGATCGGAAGGTCAAAGGAAGTGGACTGGACAGAGACCTCAGTACAGTTCCTACGGGCAGTTGTAATTGCGTGTGCGTCTTGGGTCGGTATTCGACCACCCGCTGTTCGGCTGGTCGAATTACGACGGCAATAAATCCCCAAAACATGGGCCTTGGGTACAGGGCTATTTTATTTCATTGCTTTAGAAAAGCTTACTATAGAACTTACTTACTTTTTTCTCTCCCACACTTTCTGGGGGCCCAAATTGTCTTCTGTTTAAGGGGCCCACTTGCCATCGGGCAAGCTGGCAACCTCGCCAGTCCGCCACTGTCGGTGGTAGTATTCTGCTCTTAACATTACGATAAAATTCCCCCTCTATTTCTAGAACACGGCCATGTCTCAGTATGTTATTGTCGATTTAGACAATTTGAATAAGATTTGTGCTACCTGTGCATTTGAGTAACTATTAAGTTAGTTAGTTCAATTTGCATAGATTCTTATTTATAATAAATATTTAAGCCGTTCATTCATCGTTGAACTTGAATTGCAAAGAGAACGGATACAACATATCCAGGGGTGGAGCCAGAGGGGCGACCGGGGGGGTGCAGGGCCCCCCGTCGGGGAAAAATTTTGTATCCTGTCGGGGAAAATTTTTGTACGGGGTATTCAATTGTAGTTGATAAATAATAATCTGGCGAAAATTTGAGACCAATTTCATTACACTCGTCCCCCTTGTCGGGGAGATCGGGCCCCCCTGGCGGGCAAATCGCCCCCCCCCCCGTCGGGCAAACTCTAGCGCCATTCCTGCACATATCACGACAGAAAAGCTTCCGAGACACCATAATTTCGATTTTTTTCCCCCCAATCTAATTGTCAATAGGATCCACTGTGCACCATTGCGAAAGCGGTTCAAATTGGTTTATTAGCTGCTGTCATTTTTATAGTGCAGTACTTCGTGTTTGATCCGATCCAGGTTATCGACTTAGCTACATTGGATTGTCCCAAGAATCCAAAATGAACATAATAAAATAGCAGTTCCGTAAATTCAATGTAGAAACATCGACATGGTTAACAGTCACTAATAATAACTAAATAATAAAGTTCTTAAAAACACGCTGTTGTAGTGCTCTAAAAAGTAAAAAATGTTCTTTATTATCAAAAATATGGATGTCAAAACAAAATCGTAAAAAAATGAGGCGCTGATACAAATGCTCTAAGTAAACTAGAATTTTAATCACATTTACATATATTTTAATTGCAGCTTATTATAGAATTTTTAAGAAATATTTATATTAGGAATTTTTTTCGTAGGATAATCATTGTGGTTTAACCTTCTGACTGCATATCCCGCGATTTCCACGGGTTGGAAGCTCGTCTGTTTTCCGCTGCATCCTGCGATTTTCGCAAGCTAATAGGTTTACTTAGTACTTTTAAAACGTTGAATCATATTATTCTAATTAAGGCCTGCATGCAAATAACAATTAGGTTGGTTCAACGGTACTTGAACATGTTTTAAAACGTTGCATCTAAATAGCAATTCAAAAAAATTATGCAGTCAGAGGGCTAATTTCTTTACCGGCTACTTCCTGTTTTATAGTACACTAATGATACCATGCTTTACTAAACATTTTTATTATTATTTTCCACTTTTCAGTCTTTAATATATTTCATAATTTGTTATTGTGAATCTTATAGAATCTTAAAATCAATGTTTTCTCAAATTCACTATCAGATGGCGCCACGCAAATGGAATCAAAATGAACTGATTAACTGATAATTAAGTTCTGAAAATGTTAAATTGTTGGGAAATGCAAACTCTAGCACATGAAGAAGTGCGTGGAAAATCGATTACAAAATTTCATCTTTACAATCATGAAACAAGTCAAGTTATATAAAAGCCTATAAAAACAACCATTTAAAAGGTCCACCAAAATATGCTTAAACTTGTTAAACATTTTGATCTGGAATGACATCCTAAACAAAGCTTGTTTGCTACCTACGCTTAATCATGTGATGGCAGGCGGCATGATAATGCTCCTTTTGCTCAATATTTATTGGCAGACAGGGTTGTCTTATCCAATGGGCTATAGCCCAGAGGCGCCATTGATACGAAGGTGTGTAAAAATTTTATTTTAATCCCAAAAAATGATTAATTACAATTTTAACTATATTAAAAGTAAAAATATGGTTAGGGCTTGTAACTTGCCAGCCATCGACTTTTTAACGTAATTTAAAGACGTATACGAGTTCAAAAAATATTCAGACAGAATCAATCAGTGAGAAAATCCTAGGCTATACGTGTAATGGAAGTTGCCCACGTTATCGATGATAAAGTAGGTACCTACAGGCCGATACCTAAAATCGTATTAAATCATATTTAGTTTTTTTTAATTAACTTTTCAATTATTTTATTCGATATTTGTTTTCGTGGGGCCACAGGTACTGAATTTCCTAGCCTTCCTTCGGTTCTGACGGGGCGCCAAAACACTCCAGACCAGGGCGCTCAGATTTTCGGAGACGGCACTGTTGGCAGATATTATAATGATAGAGTCGACTTGACTGCATACTGTGATTTTGTAAAAGTGCGTATTTTTTTTAAACGTTCATTGAAATAAGTAACACAACTCACTGCTAATAAGTAGAAAAACGTCCCATTGCTTTGTCTGATACTTCTAGATGGGGAAACCAAGATGCGTCTTCTTGCATTTTTCGATATAATTTTTTCAAAAGTCATGTGGCACCAAAACGGTTGTTATAATGGGGATGAAAATTCCCAAGGTAAGAGGTAAATGAACACTGAGCTGAAAAAATACCCGGTTCTACACAATATTTTTCTTCGCAATACTAAAATTTAAAATCATGTACAGTATTGCATCTGTTCCAACAGGAAATTTCCTTTGCTTACAATAAAATTTTTCGCCTTTTAACTCGAGTTAAATTAGTAATTCTTTCAAAGTTCTCACTTTTTTTCCCTTTCTTTCTTTAGCTTGTCAATCCGAATTTTCTAGCAATTCACACACAAAATTTACAAGTTACCAATATCAATGATTCAAGATATATGGGTAAAATACTAAAAAGACAAAGTATAGTATTTAAACTTTAAATATTTATAAAAGTCTTTCCCCTACTGCTTTATTCTTGTTAATTTTCAAGCTAATAGTTCAAAATGTTCATATAGCATTAATTATAAGAGTAAAATTTAAAGGATTGAACCTGAAATTCCTTGTAAAATATATTCTACTTCGAGGAAGAGTTTGAAAATTGCCTTAAATAGTCGATGCACATCCACCTTCTTTACGTGGCAATACAATTTTATTAGAGCTTCATCTAGAAACAATCTTTTGCAACCACCATGTTTCTATTGATGTTGCTTTCACCTTATTTGGTGACACAAAACAACGCCCCTGAGGGCTTTATATAGGTATTGAAAACAAGTAAAAATTGTAATCAGTGAATAGCCAGGATGAGAAAGCACTTCAATACGATTATTAGCATGAAACACTCTGACCCTTAGATACTGATGAACAAGTGAATTGCCATTAAGAAAGCACTGATGTCTATGTTTTCTTATTTTTAAATTTATTCTCAAGACAGAACAATGAACAAGGAGCGTTACCTAGATCGTTCACAGAAATCCATTAGTTGCAAGTAGTGCGAGATGCAAAAAACGGACAATGGTGCCAGAAATGCTCCTGCACATCGATCAGTGATGTAGTCTCAAATTAAAAAGTGCCAGAATGCTCTAACCTGGGCAACAAAGATCACGTTTCAAGCAGATTTTTACAATTTTTTCTTATTAATTTCTCGTGAAGAAAAGCAGTGCTGGTATGGCGTTCTGGTGCGTTCCTGCTCCACTACACCCCCAACATCGATCCCTAACAAACAATTTTCTCACCAAAAAATCATACTAACATGCTTCTAAATTTCAGTCTATTCACCAGGTGAGTTAAGTTTAGTTAAACTGAAGCCCCATTTTGAAACTACATGATGCCTATTTCGGGATAGACCTTATAATTTTGAACCATGGTCAGATGACAAGGATACCCGAGCTCACATATCCTCTCTAAAACCTCTGCATCACACCATCAGGAGAATGCTTGATCCTCGATGGGCTCAACCTGCACCAAGCCCATATAACACAATCTTCCATGGAATTGGTCTCAAACTCATGACCACCTAGTCCCAAGGCTGAGACTCATCCCCAGCCTATTCATCAGACTTTAGCCCCTTGTAAATTTTACTTGTTTAAACAGATTTTTTTTCAAATTGCCATGATGTTTGTCTGTATTATCAGATGAAATAAAAGCAACATGGCAGAAGACATTATAAAAGGATGTAAATTATTGCTTCCAGGAGCTCTATAACAGCTAGTAAATATGTATCGTCACTCAAGCTTGAATAATTTGAAGGTGGTAGTAGTGCACAGATATTTTTAAACTAATCAAAAAAGGTAAAGATTTTTATACCAAGTCCCCAATGTTTGGGTTTCTTCAGCATATATTACTAAAATGAAAACCTGGTTAATGATGATTATTACTCCAAATGTTATTGATTATAAATTAAGCAGCAAATAAAAAGAAAACACATAATGAAATCACTCAAAATAAAATAATATACTTATTTTTAATTACAATTTTGCACAAAGTTTTACAAAAATGGTTGGGACTTTAAGCTGTACTAGGGTCTTTGTTTAGAAATTTTCATAGCATCTTCAAGATCCAACATACATAGTATTAAAATATATTTGACCTAATGTGAAACAAAATAATATTTAAAAGAGAATTAGAAAATAGTATTTCAGCATTTGATGCAAAGTACTTCTGAAATTTACTTCTTTGTATCACTCGTATTAATGGATCTTAAAATAGTCACATTTCGTCCATAACTTGTATCTACATACACTTGTTTGGCACTTGAGATTTTTACAAGTATATACAAGTATTTTGGTTAACAATTTACAATTCAATGACTCAATTAGCCATTCAATCACACCAGAAACTAAAAACGCATTGGGTGAAAAGCATTCCTTCCAAAACTTTTGCGTCAAGAAAACAAAAATAAATCTCGTAACTTAGGTATAATTTGAAACAACTGCTGCATATAAAAACAGCATACATATCCAAGAATGAAATTTCTTGAAGACAAAGTAGCATTGTAATAAAGCAGTTCTAGTTGTGCAGCCGTGCAAAGAGTTACTTGAAAGAATATAATATACAAATGTTAACATGTGAGCATAACGACAGTTGTAAAGTACACGAAAATGTCACTATATTTTGTACACTAATATTTCTTTTATGTGATGAAAAAGACATGCAGTGAGGTATAATCCAGTAAGATCTTAAATGCTCTAGCATGAGGCTATTAATTTTCATCAGGACCATACAAAGCAAGAACATTTTACACTGCATAGCAAATGCTCTTATACAAAAAATGAATATACACAGAAAACATAATTGTATAAATAAAACAGATGTGGATAGTAATGTGGCAGTATAATGCACAAGTGAGCAACAGTTATGAGATAACATGCTACTGAACAATACACATAGTACCAGAAACACACTCATTTACAGATATAATAACAACACAACTTTTCTGAATAATTATTATAAGAAATAAACTCCATAAGCTCATCAAAACTGGAACTCTCTTGTGTGGCATTTTTTTATATAAATTAATAACATAACAGTTTATACAATATTTATTTTCAAATGTCTAATGTCCAAAATGATTTGAAAAACTTTCCCTTTCTTAAAAAATAGATCGAATTTTAATACGGAATTAAGTATCATCAAACTTTATAATAGAGAAATAACAACAGTTTTTTTCTATAAAATTAAGCTACCTTAGATTCTGCCAATATTTTCTTTTATATTTCGTCAATAAATGAGTTTTCCTTACCTTACAGAATTATTGAAGGGTTTTTTTTTTTAAAAATCTTCATTTAAAATTTCAAACATGTATGACACTGTATTCATTACATCAAGTCAAATTCTATAATAAAACATTATGATAATACTGCCCATTAAAAATGAATTTGTATTATGTTTCGATATGACTATGAGTTGATGTGTAAATGAAAAGAAAAATGAATTATGTGAATGAGACAAGTATTTAGAAGTAACAACATTTAGAATTTTTATCCAGATCACAGTATATGGTATTCATATTTTCCTTTTAGCAGTGGCATAGCAAAAAATAATGACGCATGAAGCATATTTTTGCCGCCCACCATTATCATATTCGGCTTTGATAAATGATATAAACATACTAATATTTTGTATTTGCCCCCCCCCCCCAAGGCTGGCATCAGGGGCATATATACTCTCTTCTCTATGTCCTTGGCTCTAGATATGTGTCAAAAAAGCAAATCTTTGCAAATTTTTACAGAAAGTATCTATAAATGTTAGGAATAAAATGCTCTATGGAAGAAAAAGCTTTAATGTTAAAAATGTGAGGCATTCTCTGTGGCATTTCACTTTTAAAAAAAATAACAACAGCATCAAAGAGGGTGGGAGGAGGCAGGAATTTTACACTCAGCTAAAGTTTATCATTCAAAAACAAACAAAAATCTTTTGAAAATTACTGTTTGGCAAAATGCAAGCATTTCATGCAGAAATATACAATGGTGGTGGCATAACTATAGAGTGGCAGGATTGACAAATTACCAAGAGTCCCATGCTGCCTAAATGTGCCATGGTACTATGGACTACAAAACCATTATGTAATTACATAAAGTAAACATGTTTAGATAGCAAAATATTTTTAATTCTACAAAATAAAAAAAGACAGGAGTATTTTCGGTGCCATAACTAATTTTCTCTAAATAGCTGCATGTTGAATAAAGCCACTCAAATTCTGACACAGGGCAAGAGTTTGAATGCAAATGTACAGAAATTATGAAAATTAACAACAAAAAATACACTTATAACAAATTAAAATTATAAAACAGATAGTAAACTATAATTCTCTGGAAGTGACTGTTAAAATAGTTTTTTTTTTATATATCCTACTTAAAACGAAAATATGGAATGCGTACATCATATAATATTTGCTTTAGATAATATCTTAAGTAAAATGTTAAAAAGAAAATGAACAAGCAAAATTCCTTCCAGCAGCTGAACGATTGTTTGAAAGGATGCAAAAAGTTGAGAAAATATTGTTTGGGGGCAACAGAGAATTTTACCATTTCACATTGTAACCCCCTATAATATTATCTTGATAGTCCAGAAAATCAAGTCTGAAAGTCATGATTCTCCTATCTTAAGCCAAGGTTCTGCAACCAGGCCACTGCAGCACAGAATAAATTTCATTATTCCAGACAACTTTTTTTAAAGGAATAACAGCAAATCACTGTGCTTGCTTGTATTTTCCCATCAAAATTGGAAATACTTTTCCCAACTTGACAATCCTTTAAAACACATTTAAACTTAATGACAGGTTGAACATGGAACTAATTTGGAATTTCAGTTTTATGTTATAACCAGTAATGTTAATTGTAATTTGAGTATATTATTTAAGTTTTAACCTTCAAATTTGTTAGCCAGTGAGATCAATTTATGTAAAAGAGAGAAGGCCAGAATAATACTAATTATAAATCATTTTCAAGTAATTTTTTTATGGGAAAAGACTAAGGATATCAACAAATGTATATGTAACTCTTGAATGCATACTCAGAATATAAAATAATTTTCAAATATTTGACTCTCATATCACAGTTACTTACCTCTTCAATCAAATATTCTAAACAATGATTTATATGGTTTACTTTCAAAGAGAAATTTTCATATAATGCCAAGAGGAAAAAATTTTCCAAAAAAAATGAGTTATGCAACACTTTTTGATTTTTCAAACAGACAAATGGAATTATAAATAAATGAGATGAAATTATTACATAACAGAAATTTTCATTGAATGAAATACAAACTTACAGATAAAATTTCACAGTGTTGAACTTCATATGTGAACATTTTTAAAACTTTCTAATTAAAAAGGAAACTAATTAAAATATTGAGAAATAATCAACATTGAAATAATATATCAAAATAAAAATGCATACATGTTCAGCTTTCTAACAACATTGTTTGTAATGATACTATAATGAAATTGAAGAGGACAACTGGTGCATATTCTTACAGTGCTTATAACAATGTAATGCAATCAGACTTTTCACCTAAAGTTTTTTACATGCATTTGTCACATAATTTTCAACTCTAAAAGACAAATAAATTGCTAAAAACCATATCTTTAATTTGCATTCTATATTTTCTTGAAATCCTGCCACACACACTATTCTACCAAAAAAAAGGACTAATTTATCTAATGAGGACCATTTGCTAAAAATAGAAAAGGTAACAAAAATCATACATGTTTAACTTAATTTTAGCACACATTTTTCATTTTTAAAAAAGAAAATCTTTTTGTTGTAGAGCCATATTAGCACCGGCCACTTTTTTGCCACTATTTAACATGCTCATTAAATGCAATGAATTAATAATAACAAATGGTAAAATATTGTTATCTAACAGCAACACTATTCAAACACAGTTGCAACTGTTTTAATATGAATATAGAGGTTTTTATTAAATAAAAAAGAAATTGGTCATTGAGGTATTAATTCATTCAACATTATTAGTCTTGTCAACTGAGTTTTATGGTTTCAGACATATACCAATTCAACAGAGAATATGAATCAAATTTGCAATATTTTTTATTCATCATATACATAGTTTTATTCATAATTCTATTATATTTGAAGGGCCTTTTGCTTTTAGAAAAATCTAAAAATAATAAATGGAAAATTAGGAAGATTAATGAGCCTAATGAAAGTTGTGAAAAAATTATTTTAATATATTTATTCAATAGAATGAAATTTCCGTTCTTTTGTTAGAGAATAAATATAATGTTCAAGATTTGGCTGCATTAACTACATAAAATAAAACAGAAACATTAAACTATGATTGTGTGTGTCAACTGTACTCCAAATACATAATAGAAAAAGAATAACTGATATCATGTCTGAAGTTTCCTGTTTTGAAATTATGAGTAACTAGAAATACTAGATAATATACTTACAACATTAAGCAAACTTTACAAATTCTGGAGATACTAAAAATTCAAACAAATGTAACAAATTCCATAATATTAGTCATACATATATATATTGTAAAAAATTCAAAATAAGATTATTAAGATACTAATTCGGCAATAACTTTCGAAAGTATACAGTATATATCAAGAAAACATCAGCATTTAATTTTATAATTTTGATTTTGACATGTATATTTGCAGGGAAAGTTTTATCAACAATTGTGCATAAATAAAATATGTTTCCAATTCAACACAAAAAAGGTGTTAAAATTTAAAAATATGTTTTGAAAACAAAAGAGGATAGATAAGATACAAATTGTTAGTTATAAATTATGGTTAAGATATAAAGAATAGTAGACGTTTAAGTACAAATCACTGACTGATATTTCAACTGAAAAAATTAGAATCTCAAAGTTCACTTCAACTCATTTATAAGAAATATTTTTTATGAAATGCAAACAGAATCTCTTAGCTTGAACAGATATCCAAAGAGTAAACTGAATAAATGAAATATAACTCGGCTTTTGCATGGAAAATAAATATAAAAACTAGTTCTTAAAATAAGTTATAAAAAAAATGGACGTCTTTGTGAGTTGGTTAATTTAAAATACAGCAAAGAAAAACTTCCTTTACAGGTCTCTCAGCTTATCTATAAATTTTCAATAAAAAGGTTTGTCAATATTGGTACATTTACAATTATATTAGTAAAAAGTCAATCAGGATTCTTCATACATTATTATATTTTCAAGTCGAACATATTCATTAAATGCCAAAATCAATTGAGGTAGACAAAATTTAGAATAAAAAATAACAACTGGAAATAAATTCTCATTATGAATTGTCCAAATTGTCGATGAATTAATAACATTAAGCACCAACATGAGAAATGCATGGAATTTCCTACTTGGCCATTTTAATGGGGGAGAAGTGAAATCGCCAGATTAAAGAACTGACGAAACAATTAATAATTTATGAAATTACAAGTTTGCAACTTTCAGAATTCAACTTCAAGAGATTATATCCAATTCATCCATCTAGAGTTTCTTAATCTATTCTATCAAACAATATTGCTTAGTTATCACTTTATGTCTTAACACAAAATCCAGTGTTGTTTCATTAAAAGTTTCAATAAGGCACGAAATTAAGGAACATGTTGTAGAAAACTTCTGCAACAAAGGTGTTTTCAGCAGCAGAGCTGCATCTTCATGTCACCGACCAAAGATGCCCATTTTATTTTCTGCTGGTTGTATATGAATCTGAAAATAAATGAATACATAAAAAAATTTCACATTAACTAAAAAAAATTCATTATATTTATAATATAAAAATAAGAGGAAATATCAATGTTTTTCCTCCAAATGAAAAATTGAGTACAAAATACATTTTTGTAGAATTGTTCTTGCATAGTAGTCAATTAGCCCCCAACCCCCCGTAAAAGATGCAGATACGCAAGTTTTTAGGTTCTTAAAACTTTTGTTTTTTTAAAAGGGCATGAAACTTAACAGAACTGATTTCACAAACTCATTTATTGTAACTAAACTGATTAACTACAAATAATTTGTCAAACTTCTGTAGTCGTGCATATGGTGTTTATATCTAGATTACATAGAATATAGAAAATTGGATGAACTTCCAATTTTTCAGTCCATATATCTCAAAACAAAAATTTTGAACACAAATCAAAATTATCAATGTATTTAAACTAAACTTTTATTAGATGTCTCTTGTAAAAAAAAAATGTGTATACAGTGGCGGCTCGTCCATTAGGGCTGCAGAACTGCAGCACCCCCTGAAATTATTTTTTAAGCTTGTATTTTTCGTTTTGAATCTTATTTCCTGACTTTTCTACTCTCGGAGTTCTATGACTTACAAAAATGCAAAAAAATGTAACAAAAAATTTTAAAAAAGGCCTAAAATGAATAAAAACGAAGAGAGACACATGTCTGAGCTGCAACATAATCTGGAAATCCGTTCACTGAACAAAAAATCCAGAGTGAAAAAGCAACTCTTTCTTCCTTTAGCTTAGACGGGCTATGGGCTGAAAGTCAACACAGCTCTGGCTGGCACGGAGCCAACTGAACCAAAGAAAGATGCTCTTTTTAATATATTTTTCTTTTTTTCCCTCACTCTCACACAAGTTGCAATCACATTGACCAATTATAAGTTTTGGTTCGTGTTGCAACGATAGATTCAAGCAAATAATACTATTCTAAAACTTTCAAATTTTTAGAGTATTTCAGTAAAAAATGTAGTTAATATGTTTTAGCTTAAAAATAAATTTTCTGTATATGAATTATTTGATATTCATTTTTGAAAGAGAGTTATCGAGTGAACTGGGCAAGGAGGAAAGAGTATAAGTGGAGCTCCGATTATTATTTTTTCATCAGAAGAAACGTCACATCAACATTCACTTTAATTTTTGTTAGTAAAACTAATAGAAAATGTCATATGCTGGTTATTTACTTTATTTGAAAAGTAGGAAATTTCATATCTGGATTTGGAATTAAAAAATTTGGCCTACTTGGAGATAAAGTAGCTTTTAAAATTGTATTCTCTTGATAAAGATTTTTTTTGCAGCCCTCCTTCGTTTCTGAGCTCACGAGCCGCCGCTGTGTGTATATTAAATTACACTTGCATGCACCTTTTTTTGCAGATTCTAATTGAGAAACATTACATTTACCGACCTCAAATTTTATTTTTGCCCCGATAGAAAACTAAACTAGCTCACAGTTTAATAAATGTTATCCTAGTTGCACTGTCAAATGGGCTGTGCCACAATTCAAACCACTTACAGCTGAACTGCCACCTTCTGGTGGAGAATGAGACGGTTTTTGCAATAAAATCTGCTTCTGTGCATATCAGTGAAAACTGCATAATATATACTTTTTCAGTCACTTTTAGATCACCTGGTACTTTCAGACTACTTGAAATGCATACATTACTTTATATGCTTTTAAAACTGAATTTTAAATGACATTTTTTGCACAACAGATTTTCTGATTTTCAAAAACTGAATTCACAACTTAATTAATTAAACCATACTAAGTAGTTGCCCTCTTTCTTCACTGGTGTTTCCATCTTTAATATTTCAAAAATAAAATATTTAAATAAAAGTAATTGTGAAAGGCTATATTATCCTTATCTGTATGCTCTTATATTTCGATTAATTTAAACTATGTTTTATTCTATTCTCAATTATTTTCATTTTAATTCTGAACTGGTTTACAGTATAAGATATCTTTCACTTAGACATTTGTTACAACAACACCAAATTAATAAAAAATATCCATTTAATAATGCCATTAGTCAAGATATTAGTCACATTTAAGAACACATTTCTTAACCACTTAAGGAACGAGTTATTTTGTAACCTATGGTATTTAGGATGAGTTAACTTGGGATAAAGCCTTAAGAGGTTAAAAAATGGTCAACTTATTGTTATTTAGATTTATTTCAATTTTCATCTCTGAAGACCTATGCATAAAGTTACTTAAAACAAGGGCAATATTTGTGGGATGCTCTTTTTTGTAGATGTACCTTAGAATAAAAGCATTTAATTAAGTATTTATTTAATAAAAATTAATTTTCAAATGCAATGTAACATAATTCTCAATGCATTACTCTATTCAAAACTACAATAAACAACTTGCCTCACTTAAAATGGCCCATCGATCACTTTCAGAATGAACATACAATCTCATGACTTTAACATAACCAACAGTAGAACTGACATTTCCTTCAGCAACCCCTGTTGATTCTTTGAACTGACCAATAACAAGAAATCCGTCTTTGGTTTTAGGATATATCTGATCTTCAGAATATGATACAGGCAATACTTCAACAGAAGTATTAAAGAACTTGTCCTCTGGATGTTCAACATTTCCACTTCTAAACAAATACCTAAGAAAATATTAAATAAAAGGATACATTCAAAATGAAAGACTGTTTTTGGATAAGATTATACAAAATCAGAGGACAGTTAAGGGCATGTGCACTGATAGATAAAAAAAAAAAGGTAACTAAAAATCATTAATTAGGACATTCTAAAAGTTAAATAAATAAATAATTATGCATATCAAAATGCAAGAAGTGTTTTTCGTTTTGCTTTAAAACATCTAAAATTAAAATAAACTGGGAGTTGTTTTTTTAATCAAGATTATTTTTTAAATTTGAGTACTTTTACATAAACAAGGGTATTTTCAATAATATTCGTATAGAATTTAAAAAATCATTATCAGTAAGTAGAGAAACTGAAAAAAGCTAGTATGAAAGTGAAAATACAATTTTCAAACAATTAAAAAAAATAATGTTGCCAACAAAAAGATACACTTGGTAGTTAGATACAGAGAGTAGGAGAATTGTAATTAATACCAAAAATTAATTTAAAAAAACAATGTTACAACTACATTATTATTTTTTTTTTAAATGAGAGAGCAAATAAAGTTTTTTTTTCCGATAGGTAACGCGGCATTACAGCACTCTAAATTTGCTACAGCGAGAGAATTTCGTACACAATGGCTACTAATTGGCAGAAACCAACACACTTTTTCTGGTTTCCTTTTTTAGTTTTTCTTGAATATCTCAAAAAATATTCAGTTTTCACACTAGATGCAAATTAACAATTTAAAGAGCATAAAATTCCCCACAAATACACGCTTTTATTTTCCTTCTAGCTTTAATATTTCCACAGATAATGGCTCTTAAAAATGAGAGATTTCCTAGACCACACAGTAATGGCGTGTTTCCTATCTGTAAAAACTTTTCGAAATGTTCCTTCATTTTTCAAAAAACTGTAGTTGTATCATTATTAGGGTTTTTTTTTTATTAATTTTTCAAAATGTGTCCACAATTCTCGAACACCCTATATTAAAAGAATTCCAATATGTAAAAGAACAATATGCAAGTTAAAACAAATACGTGACATATATAGTATTTCAAGAATCATCCAAACAGTTTTGATCTAAAAAAACGGAACTGAAGTTGGAAGCATTAATGCAAATAAATTAAAACTGTGTAATAGAATTTTAAATTTTTAAATAGTGATAAATTGAGTTTTCCTTCTCGCCGAATCATTAAAATAGAAATAACATATTTTATTAAGAAGCTGTAACTGTAATTTACAGTTGTAACTTTATGAATATAAGACAAACTAGGGAAAAAATTTCTAATACAAAAAACAGCTCAATGTGCAGTCATATGAGAAAAAACTAAATATTACTCAGGCATTGTACATCCTACATTCAAACAAAACAAAAGGTACCATCAAAAAGAAAATAACGTCCTTTAAAAGATTTTATACCTAAAAATAAATATGTTTAAGCATTAACATTAAAATTTTTATTCACAATGCCCATTTTTGATCAAATGAACGTGACAGGGCAAAATTAGGTTAAAATTAAAATTTCGTTATATAACCATATTTTATAGAGATATTTGGTATTATGCACTTTCGCAAAGAGGAGGGTCATCTTTATATTGAAATAGTTCATTCCTATCATCATCTCTAGAGATCAACAATAGACTTAACAATTAAATGGTACTTTAAAAAAGCCATTGAAAATATTTTGATCTCAACTTTATACAATAGATGATCTCTTGAGGCAAAAGAAGAATAAACCTACTGAAACATTCAGCAAAAACTTACATTTTTTTAATGACTTAAACAATTGTATGTTTCATCTTGAATCATGATATCAATAAATAAAAATATTTTTGCTAATACAGCAATGCTGATTTATAATAAACTAATTTTAGCATTTAAGTTCAACAATGAAATTTTTAATAATCAAATCAAGCACTTTACCAGTTTACAGCAAGTAATAATAATAATAATAATAAATGTTACTATATCTTCCTCTTAAAGATTGAAAAGAAACAAGAATATATTTTAGTATAGAAAAGAACTTGCATGAGTAAAACCTTTCCTTTTGGAACTTTTTATACAATATTTGTACGACCTCTATAGGCATAAATGGGATTATCTCAATTAAGATAAAAATCTACATTTACTGAACCCTATTAACAATCTGGTTAAAAGGGGAATTTATACTTTTACAGTATCAAGGAAGCATTGGTGGGAAAATTTTGAATTAAAGCAAAAAGTACTGACAAGCATACCTTTCAATAATAATGGGATTATGAAAATGAAAAGCCAGTATGTCCCCAGGTTGTGGCAGTAAACTCCAGAAAAAGGTATCTCCTTTATAAGCTCGTACAGCAGAATACCCTTTATAAGCTTTCAACGTAGTTTTCACATCAGCATCAGGATTCTTATGAGGATGGTGAAGGGATAGCTTTCCAAATTGTTTATCCTATTTTTTGTGAAAATATTTTTAAGAATCTCAATATAATAAACTAAAGATCTTACTCTTCAAAAAAATTTAAACACATAATCAGAAAAAAACTGTTTACATAAGCAACAAGAAAATCAGAACAATATATGGAAAATAAAAAAATAAACATGCCCATCCAGCTTCTTTCAACCCAATGGAATAAACACTTTCAAGCTCTGATATATGTTAATAAGAAGCAAGCATGAATCCACTAGCAAGACATTATTGAAGTCGAGGTATATTATTCACAATCAAAATGAAACAGAAATTTTATCCTTCAGTTCAAGAATCACTCCTTATACACACCTGATGAATGTGCAGTTCCAATGTGCTGTAACACCAAAAATTCATTCACTGTATACCAAATTTTAAGTACAGTCCGGCCTCGAAAATCTGGACTTCTAAAATCCGGAAACCTCCGAACACCGGACAATTTTTTTCAACTCATGACAAGAAAAAAATTAGGTAAATAAATTTTAAACTAGAATGCTTGTGGCAAGATGCGGAAATTCCAGTCATTCTATTCACTATTTTTTTGTCTTTGTATCATTTTTTTAATGTCTCATGCTTTTATTATTTAAAACATGTTTTTATATGGAGTAGTTGGAATTGACATCAACATGTAGATCAGCATACATCTCGATTGGTTGTGCACGCACAAACGTCAGAGGCGTTACCAGAGCAACCATTTGCCATTGCTTTGCGTCTCCAGGGTCTGTTCTGAAGACGTCTGCACAAGTGTGCTTAATTGTGTTGTAACTTACCTACATGGTACATCAGAACTTTGACATCTCTATTGGTTTAAGTAAGATATCTAAAATCCGGAAATTTCTGAAATCCAGACCTTTGAAACCCCCAAGCAGTCTGGATTTTCGAGGTTGTACTGTATTTCCATATTTAGCTGAAATATCTTTGCATACAAAATTGCATTACAATCGGCTAACTTTTTATGGATGTGTCGAATTTATGTCTTAGACTGTATATTTTTGGATGCCAAAAAGTCTAAGCATAACACTTTTTATTATAAATATAGAGCTTAGAAAATGGTTAGCCCTACCTATGTAAAATAGAAATCACGGGAAAGCTTGTAATATGCACTAATATAAGAAAGTGACTATCACACACTACTAAAACACATACATCCCAACATTGGAAAGGTGGCTGTCTGTAGCAGAATGTCTACGAGGATGGCAGACACGCGAGCGTGCACACAAGGAAACAGGCTCGTGTCAAAATTTTGAATTTATGATCATTTAATATATTTCATCAGATTTTAAGTAATCAAAAACGTCTATGTCTAAGAAAAATATCATATGTAAATAAATAATACAAGAAATAGATATAATAAAATATATTATTATTAGAAGAATTAGAAATAATTAGATGACATTTTTCAAAAACATGAAATGTAGGGGGGGGGAATCTGGATTGTTATGTCATCAAGGAATACAACTAAAACGGCTGCGCACAAGGGGGAAAAATTATTTCCACAGAAATTTTAATTTTATCCATAGTTCTGTATTTTGCAGAAATTTTCGCTAAAATCCATAGTAACTACGGAGAATCCACAGCAGTTGGTATGTATGAAAACATAATTGCATGGAGGAAAAAACAGAAGATCATAAATAATCGGCTAAATACATAAGAAAATTAGCTTTTACAATAGAAATCACAGAAAGTGAACTGCAGAGAAACATGTTTTGTTCATTCATAGTATTCTAATCTTCATTTGCTTGGTGGGATATTTAATCAGCACGATTTAGATGAACTTAGAAATAGAGAAAAAATTCCAAGATTTCTAGGACTGGTGCATCTGAAAAAAATTGTAAAAGTGCACTGTTGCAAAAAACATTAGCTACGCCCATATGTATGTTAATTTCCACAGAAAATCAGAGCTCACGCACTGAATATGAATGAAATGATATACTATATATGATATACATATACACGCTATAATGAAATACGGTTAAACACTGTTTATATGTCTTCAAGGGGCTGACCTAAAACGATGTATAAATGAAAAGACATATAATCGAAATTTTACCAAACAATTTTGATTATTACAAATTTAATGCTACTACTGCAAATTCATTTAAAATTAATAATTTTAAAGTCTTTTAAAATAGTACTAGTCTATAATTACATAGTATGGAACACATACTACATGGCATTTTTTTCACTGGTCTTTTGACAAAAGAAAGAAATTTGAACTTTTTCAGTGAAGTCCATTTCGTCTTTGAAAGAAGATTTAATAACTTCTTCACAGCCTTTTTCGCATGGCTAAATTAGCACCCAAAAATCTTTCTTCTATTAATTCATCAATTGTGAATCATTTTGAAGTCATGATATCAGTATCACAGTTCACGTACCAAAAAGGAGGAAATTTTCACATCTTAGAAAGGGGAAAAACGACATGTAAAGGATGCACTTTATCATTATAATGAATACGAATGAATCGGGACCAAGATGAAATGACACATAAATGAGAAACATATAAACGGTGCTTCACTGTACTTGTCTTTTGTTGCTTGTCTACTTCTCTGAACAGACAAGCAACAAAACCTTTTTAATATGAAGTTGATATAAAAATTTGAAGTACAATTTTAAATCCTGTTATAAATAGCACATTGCAAAAAGCTACAAATTTCTGTTTATTTTGGAGCATTGCTATATGGTAACTCTTTTAAGAAAGGGAATGATTTGCTAGAACTTTAATCAAGAATTTCAGATTAACGGCAACAAAAAATAGGTAATCCTCATGTCATTTATTTTTTACAACGCAAAATCAAAAAGGTATTTATTCCCAAGTAATAAAAGTTTAATGAAGTCAATTGAGTACATGACAGATAGTTTCATTTAAAATACACTAAAAAGGCATAACAAAGAAAAGGTAGCTAATTATATATTTTATGTCATGCATGCTCCTGAAAAATATTTTTTATAGCCCAGCCACTTTACATAATTGTAAAAAGTACTGAAAACCTCTCTAAATAAACTATTTTATTGACGTAAAAATGTCCGAAAAAAACTGTTACTGTTGAAACTTACTTTATTTCATAGGTTCGATTTTTATAGGTCATTTCCAAAGAGAAATTTTAAAACACTGAAGCACATTTTAAACTTTACCTTCAGTTTCTGAACTTTGCCTTTCAGAGAAGAATGGGTGCCAACATGCTGAAACAATGAAGGTTTAAAATGAAGCCATACTTGGTCTTTTCTTTTCTTGCAATCTTTCTATTGAAGATAATTAGAAAAAATTGGAAATTAATTAACATTTCAATTATTTTCCCATCTGAATTAAATATATACACCAGAAAAAAAGAACATAAAACTTATTTAAAATTGCATTTTGATTGTAGATGATTTAGCAACCAGAATCCTGCATAATAATATTAATATGAATATTAATTTAACCTTCCAGCAAGCACGATAAATTTTTTTACACAAGCAGACGCCTGTCGTACTTTTTACAACACAATAATTTTCTTCATTTTCACTATTGCAGTTGTAAGTTACTTCATTATAGTAATAAGAGACATCAGAAAAGTAAATACTTTCTTCAAGAGTGAAAATTAATTTAAATATTATTTGCAAAATCTAAAATTATACTGAAATCTGAGAAAGTAATAAGATTTAATACAATTATTTTCTAAAAGGTATTAAGCAATATAAAACAAAAATATTATAATACCAACTAACATTGTACAACAAAGACTTTCTTCTTAGTTTCTAATAATTGTCCTTGCAATCGAAATATTAAACTTTTGTTACAGAGTGACGATTACAAGTATACTATATATTGCACCTACTGTATTTCATGGTTTTTTATAATAGTTTTATTTCTTTCAAGCACAAACCACAAGCTCTTTTTCTCAATGCTGGTTGCCGTTCACTTGCTTTTTCAGGTTGTGATGTATAATTTAAACTTAAAGACATGGTAATGTCATATGGCGATGATCAGATATTTTGGGCTCGAGTAGTGAGGTGCTTTTCATAAGACTGAGGTTTTTCAAGAAAATGCTTCAGTTTGGTGAATTATTGGCAGGCTTATTACATATCAAATATTTTTGACGATGTAAAATTAAATCGCTGTAATATGCACTGGATATATAATTATCAAATTAAAATGTTAAGACGTAAAAAAAAAATTTCAAATTACACGAGCGAGCATCGCATTTTTTACGAAAGAAACATAAAACAGTATAAAATAACCTTTAAACTCGGGCAAACCCATTTAATCCTCAAGGGAGGGGTCGCATGAAGGAATATCAATGACCTTGCAACAGTTTTGACTCCGAATGTGAGAATAAGGCATAAAAAATCCCATTTGTCGTAAAATGTGTGCAGGCACGCCCGCTGGAAGGTTAAAATAAATTTTTTTAACCATGAAACATAAAGAACACAGAAAAGCAAAATTTTGCTGAAACAAATTCTGATCTTAACATCAACAAATGTTATAAGATATAAAATAAATAGCATCTATATCCATTTACACGGGAGGATCAGATTACCCTGCTAGAGCAGCATCCATACATGGCCATTTTCAACTTATATTTATTTTCTTTTACCAAAGAAGATTATTAAATTATATAATCTGAAACCTATTGCTAATTTTCAAAAGTCAGTTCTGATGAAAAATAAAAAAGTTATCCATATAAAGCATAAGATAGTGAATTCGTTACAAATACCTTTTATAACATGATAATAATGAAATAATTATTATGATACATCCAAAAAGTAATATTTACATTTTTATGGTAATTTTATTAATTATTATTTTTTAGTAATTTTTACTTTTATTATTAGTAACTAAAATTTTTAACTTACTGGGTCTTTATCAAAACGACACACTTTAGTTTGCACAACATGGTCAAGGAGCCAATCAACTGGTTTGTCATTGTGAAATATGATAAAGAAGGTTATGAGTTTTGATAAGTCCACACATTTGAACATTTTACCTATAAGAATAATGAAAAGAATTGAAAAATTTCAATTAATACTTCAAGTAAAGAGCCAAATGAACAGCCAGCATTTTATAAATATCACTTTACAAAGTAATCAATATCACTCAATAATATCAGAAGTAATATCGGTAAATATCACCATTTTAAATATCAAAAATTATACATTTTAAAAACCTTCGAAATCACATAGCCAAATCAATATTTCCTCAAATATTCTGAATATATTCAAAAATTAAGTATGAAGTCAAGAGATTAAGACCAACAAATTGTCATTTGGCAGAAAATCATGAAATTTCCATATCTGCATACCAAATGGAAAATAATCCAGAATGCAAATTAGCCAGAATTATTTTTACAGTTCTCATAATAAGTAATCAGTTCACAGTATCATTTTTTAGTATTCGATATTTTGATTACTTTTTAAATAAAGTTCATGTAATTAAATTATCAGTGACAGTTTATATAATGCTGAAAATTATATTATAACTAGCAGCACCCGCATGGCGTTGCCCGTGACATGGATATTATCATGTCTGTTCTCGGAACCTGAAAACATTTAGGATGTTTTTCAAATAGGTCATGGCATCTTGAGTACACTCGTGCATGTATCTGGGACCTACAGTAAAGCTGGAAAGCAAGAATATCAATTGGCCGATGTCAGCAACATTACCATCATTCATAACTGCAACCCTTAAGTGTACATATTGTTCCACTCTCAGCGTCCTCTGATTTAGTCGTATGTACAACAGCATTTCTGATTCAATCTTGGCATACATATCAACAATAAATTGATGGAAAAGGGCTTTGCTTCTCTTATTAATCTGAAATGCGTTGCATCATTCTGTAAGAGTAGAACTGCATAGCAGAAATCTTCTTAGTTTGTGGTATTCCTGTCATTGCATTTCTTTGGCGGAGTTCAAAATGATATCCATCATCCCCCTGCCAAAATATGAGTGGATATTGTAGCGCATCGTAAGATCTATGCATATCAGGAATTTTCTTTATGGTGCCACTTCTTTCTTCTAAAATTATGTCTCTTGCTTTATGTTGTTCTCCTACCATGATTAAAGGCACTTCATCTTTTGCTGGTGCATTAAAATGCCTTTCATGCTCACCATGTGGGGTTTTGTCTACTAAGATTACCACTTTGAATTCATTACTGATCTTATTCATGGCTGATTTGAAGATCTAGACGTTGCAGTTGTGATGATCCAGCATATGTTGCAACTGAAGTACTATGACTTGTCTTGTTCGCAGAAAGTTTTTGCAACGCTGCTCTGCTTGTTGTGTACCATCTCCTACAAAATATATTTGAAGAATTTAGGCTCTTCGTTTGGTAGAGGGTACAGACTCCTGATGGAGTGATAAACTTGACCCTGAACCTAAATGTCGGCATGTACCTGGACTCTCTAATTTATTTTGTTGTACAAAATCCAATAATTGTCAGATTCCACAAAAACTTTGGTGAAATAAGATATGAAAGCAAAATATATTAGGATATTAAGTCATTATGACCGTGGCATAATGACTTCAACAAAATAAAAAAGCCCAGAATGACATAA
The DNA here is from genome assembly GCA_013235015.1 of Araneus ventricosus. Classification (NCBI taxonomy): domain Eukaryota; kingdom Metazoa; phylum Arthropoda; class Arachnida; order Araneae; family Araneidae; genus Araneus; species Araneus ventricosus. The sequence continues at coordinate 26,760 of BGPR01014436.1, forward strand.
AATAAAGTTTTAAAAACTAATCAAAACAAAAGATATTAGTGTTGTTTCCTCAGGTGCTTGGGCATGTTGAGCAGAACTTTCTGTCGTGAAGTAGACTCGCTGATCATTTTCAAGGTGGACACTTAGGTGAATCACGGTGGGGTGGTGAATTGGGAAGTTAAATATTCTCCATACTGCTTCGTTGCTGCTGATGAATTTCCCCATTTAATACTGGTGGATTTCATTTAGGTCATTTTCTCCACTGGCGAGTTCAAACACAGCTGAGTCGGATCCTTTGTTGACATACTTACAGACGTACTTGATAGACTTCACAGAATTGCAATACTCTTACGTTGATATGCACATTGAAAATTTTTTTAACAAAAGGCAGTAAGGTACAATCCAAGTATTGTCCACAGACACTTCTAATCCTCAAAAACTGATGTTTGCAGTAAATCCCCATCCGACGATATAGTGGATATCCGTCCTGTCCTGTTTGTGTTTGTTTCAAAAAATGGTGTGGATATAGCTTTGTTCAAATTCCATCCTTCATACATGGAGAACTTGGATCTATGGTTCCGCATGGGCCATGCACCATCTGCTTTGTTACAATGCAAAAAAAGATCTGGGTCTTCTTGCGGATTAGAGATTTCTGCACTAATAAAGTCATCCACTCTGAGAATGTGTAATGAGTCTTTGAGACAAATGAGAATGTGGGCATGAGGAAGTACTCACTTCTGCAACTCTATTGTATACATATGACACTTAACTTCAAAAAATCTTTACCTTTGTGGTAAGATTCATGAGTGTTTTTTGCTTTTGATGAAAGACTCTCTCCAACAAACCATGACGATCCTGTGGTTTTGGCATAACAAATAGTTCTTGCTGTATCTCCGCCCATGTGAATATTTTTTAATTCAATAAATTACATTAGACATTCAAAACAAACATCATTAAAATGATAAATTGTTTGCTCTTTCTAACGGTGCATTGATTGTTTTTCTCTGATCATTATTTCTCATGGATCAGCAAAAAATGTGCGAAAATCATCCTAAATGACACAAAATATTAAATAAAAAATTTTCTAGATTGAATGTTAAAAATCAGGCTTCGAGCTGCATTGAGTCAGTATCAGGGCTACCTGTGTGCCAAATTTCAGGCCTGTAAGTGCAATATTTTAGGTCTAAACATCGCACACACACAAATATTGCCTTTTATATATTTCAGTCTGATATCCATATTTAATTTTATTCCAAATCTTGGCTATGTAACTCAACTCTTGCATTTCAGAATAATTTCTTAAAGTTAAGAATCACTGTGAATGAATGAATCAGTTTAAAGAGGAGCATTATAATAGTGCACATTTGATCTATTGTTAAACATAAACCTGAAACTGTTCCAACACGCTAATCCTGTAAATTTCACAAAAATGCAGCAATGGTGCTGATTTTCTGAAATTCTAAAATATAGTTAACAGCACATCTCTAAGTGGACTTTTTGAGCAGTAAGTAAAAAGATGCACAATGTTTTGCATTAAGATAATTGGTTATTACAGAGATGATAAATGAAACTTCTTTCAATCTTCTTCTGCATCATTAGTACATTTCAAATGGCAGTTGTGAGCAAAAACTACGTTAATGTTTCTATAATTAATTGAATGAAAAGTTTTAAGGCCTCTTCATTAATATAAATTTTCTCAAAACACTCCACAGTGTGCTGTCCAAGGAAAAAAAAAATTGATAAGAACAATATCTGTATATATAATGTTCACCACATGCTAGTTAACCACACAGGCTTTGTTTCAGACACTTTCCACCACACCTGTTTAAAGAGAGTGATTCCCATTTTTTAAAAAACGGGAAACATTACTATTTTCTAAACATAACAGAATGAGATCAGTATCAAAGCAAGAATATTATTTTGCCGAATGCATATTTGAATATCTTCTATCCCAACATAATCTAGCGGCAGGATGTGATAAGAGTCTCTAATTACTGATGGAACGACAAATGCAGAAATTCATACCTATAGTTAAAATTTTAAAGTGACAAGTGAATTTAAATCAAATACGAAAAACATTCTTAAATTTATTCATCAAAAAAGACATCAAATAAAAAAATATTAATTAAAACTAAAAATCAATTATCAATTGCAGAAAGATATCAATCATAATGTTTTATCAATATTTCTAAATGAACTGGGAATATAATGGAAGGAAGAAAATATTTTAAATAGTGATTTAAAAAGTTGTACAACCCAAATTTTCAATAATTCTGAAACTTGTAAAAATTTCAAAATGGATATTAATGGCAATCTCTTTCTCTACTTAGCTTCTATGTGCTGCTATAAGTAAGGTCACATAAAATTTCAGTTGCAATTTATGTTGTTAGCTTATGGAAAAAATGTTGAAGCATTTAAAGAAACCTTCTCAGATGTTTGTGGCTTTAACAAAACATTAATGCTCTGCTTGGTAACCCAATTTGAAGAAACTGAAAACTTTCATGATAAGAAACAATCTGTCTGTTCCAAGTCCAGATAAAATGGACGAAGACAGAAATAAGATTTTTTTAGTCACTAAAAAAAGGTGTTGAGGAAGATGGATTTCAAACAAATTTATCATATGGGAGTACACAAAAGAAATTGAAGATGTACTCCATTCTTGTTGTGTTTGTGTCATTCAAGAACTAAAAGCACTTGATCAGCTGAAATTGGTTGTACTAGTATTAATAGCTCAGATAATTTATTTTACATCAATGGAGAAGTAAAACTTGATTTTATATAGTTTTAGTTTAGTTTAGTTATATTAATGTACAGACAGAACTCATAATTTTGAACCACAGTCGGATGACAAGAATGACACCCGAGCTGGAACCCCCTCTCTAAACTTCCGCACCACACCAATGGTAGGAGGACATTTGGCCCTTACATATGATTTAATGTGTAACAGGCCCAATACATGATGGATTTTCGGTGGAATCAGGTTTCAAACCTGGAATCCTCCGGCCCCAAAACCGAGACCTTACCACTATGCCACCGCAGCCCCTTTATATAGTTTTAAGGATGAAGCTTGGTTCCATCTACATCAAACAGTAAAAACAAATTTAAAAAATAACGAGTTCATGTAATGTAGAAAACTGGCTTACAATTTGGGAAAACACATTATTAAACGGATGTATATGAGGATACATTTTCACACATTTGTTGCATTCTTCAAAGGGTTGTAATATTTAATACTCAGAATAATTCCTCTTCAGATTCAGTTCATGTCTGTTGTGCAATTTATTTCAACATTTTTGTAATAAAATATTTTTGCACAAGTTGTAAGACTTGTTGATTATCCTTGTAGCAGGGGAAATAAAATTTGTGATAAGATACAATATACTAAATATTACAACTTTCGTATATTGAAATAATTTTGCAACTTTTATTAAAATGCATTATGTCACTCATAATTCTATGTCACAAAGTTTTTTCATAACTCTGTGATATAAAATTATGCACAATAAAACAAGGGAAAAGTATTACAATATATGTATAAAAGTCTATTTAAATCATAATCATTGACGATTCTTTACAGCAGTGGCGTAGTGAGAGTAAGTGCCTACCAGGGCATAATATGATTATTTCACCTCTACTCACCATCAGTGGAAAGAGTAAATGGCACCCAGGATAGGGTATGTTTTCACCATCTCATCATGTTAGATTTTAAAATGTAGCATTAAATGCACTAATTTTTTTGTCTTCATATGGTCGCTATGCCACTGCTATAAAAACCAATAATATGGCTTGCAAATAACCAAATATCATAAATAATTCCAATTTACTACATTAACTGAAAATAGCTTTAAAGGGTATACTAGTAATAAGTTGTAAATAGCAACGAACATTTTTACAGAAGATGCCTCCAAGTTGTGATTAAAGAACTTAACAACAGCTATTGAAACTAAAAAAGTATGAAAGTATCCAGTAAAAATTGCATACAGAATAGATATAAATGAATACATACAAAAAAATGAATTACCAGTTTTAAAACAATGTTATCTACCACTTATTCTATTTTCAAAAGGAAAATATTTTCCCCATTTAAGACAGATCAAAATTTTAAAAATTTAACTGGCAACTAAGTGAAAATATGGCACTAAGAAATTAAATCATATTCATATTTCTATCATCTCTAAAAATTCATAATGTACTCTTAGAAGGGGAGAGCACAACTTGGGAATTCAATTCAGGATGACACTTGGTATATTAATCGTATACCTTTAGTGTGTTTATACATTAAAATCTTAAAGTGCAGTAACCAGCCAATTTGGAAAAAATAGCCCTCAACCTTTCGGCACGACTTATATACCGGTAACTTGTCACCATTAATGAGGAGCAAACAGCATGGTTGGAAGAGTACTTGTTTGTTAACCTTTTAGCAAGCAAGATTTGCAATTGGTTTTTGTTCCAAGCAATTGATTTTTTTTTTTTTTTAATTTTTTTCTCCTTTTTTAAATTTTTTTGAAATTGATATTTAATTAAAGTTAAAATTTCATAAATAACTTTATTACAATATTAATAATTTTTAAGCATTAAATAATTTTTTATTCGTATACTTGAATTAATGTTATAATTTTTAAACAGTTAAATAGTTATAACAACAACTTTAATGGTGTTAAATAATAAGTATAATTACTAATATCATTAAATGTGATTAAATTGTTTTAATTATTCGATTAAAGTAGATAAAATATTTTCGTTCGAAACTGATTTTGAATCTACTGAATATATGGTCCAAAATTTAAAGTTTATTTCCCATTCGATCTCTAAAAGAAATGTAAACCTTTAGTAAGTATGCAAGATATCAAAATATTTTTTTCCAATTTTTTATGAGAATTTTCAATCAGGTTCTATACGTAAATAAAAATTAATAAATGTAGCAAAATTTCAAAAATTTACAAATGAAAAAAAATTCACATGAAATTTTTTAACGATGAAAATAACTATGGTTATTCTTTATCATCATTAAATTTATATTCACAATTAATTTTTGAAGGTTATCAAGGAAGAATATTATAAATATTTTTTTAATTAAAAATTTCAAATTAAATTAGCATTTTATAAATATTTGATTTAAAATATTAATCATTTTATGCAAAAAAATAACTGTTAATTCATATGGTATTTGAATTACACTTATAATTTAATTATTAAACAGTTAAATAATTATAAATGAATTCTTTCCTGGTAAAAACTGGTTCCATAAGAAAATATTTTATCTACTTAAATCGAATAATTAAAAAAAATTAATGACATTTAAAGATAATCTCTATATATAATTCTCTAACGTGGCAACAAAAAAGGATCGAATTTCTTAATCATCATTTGGCAATAGCTCGGCAAGTTTGTTTTGTTTACATTCGATTCGGCGGATTTAGTTTGATTTGATTTGAGACAACGAAATTTTTCAAAATGAGTTTAAGTTGGGCAGATTCAATTATAAATCGAAATCGTCGAAAAAGAGAACTGTTGAACAACTGAAACTGAATCTTTCCTATGACGATCCAATCGGAATGTACAAAATTTCAAGCGTTTTTGTGTACAGAACGAAGTTTCCAAGCTACAGGAACATAATCGACTAAGACAGGACTCTGTTCTTTTATCCACATAGCGAAGATTTTTTGATCATTATTTCAGTAGGAAAAAAACATGTTTAATATTTTGGTGTCAAAAGCAAGAATTTTAGAAATTTTTAAAAAATTTGGAAAAAGGCTATTTTATTAATTTTATAAAGGTAAAAGTAAATAATTATTATGGGTTATAATTTTGAATACTCAATCTGAACATATTTAAAGCCATTTGTCACTTTAAAGTGTCCTTTTTAAGCAAAAAGTTTGTGAAATGGGTTAACTCATCTTTTGAAAACTCAAATTTTCTGAGGTTTTAACATATAAATAGTTACCCAGAGAAAAAAGTTATATCGTTCTTCGCTAAATAATTATTGCAGAGAGTGTGCATACATGTGGCGAAGCTTTTCTGAGCAACTATTTATTGAGAAGTGTGGATATTTACAAGTTTGTTTGAATGAAGTTATCTTGTTGAAAAAACATTCAATTGTGTGCACCTTGAAGTTTTAAGTGCCTGATTTCTGATTGATGAAAATAATTTGTATTTGTAAACATATCATACATTTTAGCATTCAAATTTCTTTCTAACATATATATGGTATAAAGGTAAAATTTTAATTTTATAAATTGATAATTTAGTTTTTTGTAATTTAAAGTTTAGTTTTAGTTTTTTAAAAAGAATTTAGTTAGAACTTCCTGCTATTCCAATAATTTAAATTTACTTTTAGTAATTAATGTATTTATAATTTCCTATTACTAGCAGGCACTCATAACTGTACAGCGAGCGAGCAAAGCGAGCTGGGCTTCTTGGGGGTTGACGAGCAGAGCGAGTAGGAGGTGTAACCCCCTAGTAGAAATTATAGTTATTATTTAACACCATTAAAATTTTTATAATTATTTAACTGTTTAAAAATTAAATTATAACTATAATTCAAGTATCATATGAATAAAAAGTTATTTAATGCTTAAAAATGAATAATATTTTAATAAAAGTTATTTATGAAATTTGAAATTTAATTAAATATCAATTTCAAAAAATATTTTGAATAAAGTAAAAAAACTCAAATGCAAGATCGAATCCTGGCTAAAAGGTGAACAAGCAAGTACTCTTACAACCATGCTTTTAGCTCCTTGTCAACATTGACAAGTTACTGGTATATAAGCCGTGCCAAAAGTTTGAGGGCTATTTTCTCCGAATTGGCTGGTCATTCAACTTTAAGATTTTAATGGATGAACACAGTAAAGGTACACAATTAATATACCAAGTGCCATCCCGAACTGAATTTCCCAAGTCGTGCCCTCCCCTTGATGGTACATTATAAAAACCACTCAAATTTGTAAATGTTAGCTAAAATTAATACAGCTTACCTATAAAACCAAGCTGACAAAAATCCAAAATAATCCAATCCTTTTTTTCACTTATTTGCTTATAAGCAAACTTCTTCATTGTTTCAATGTAACCAGGTTTCGACAAAATGTCATCTTCAAGCTACAAAATAACATGATGGTTTGATTTATTCATTATTAAATTTAACAAAACAACTATTACTTTCCTCAGTATGTACTTTATTCTACTCTTTAATGGTTTCTTATAGTTGTTAAAAATAGTCGAACAATGTAAAGTATTTATTACTAATATCCCTAACCAGGTAAGGATAGAAAGCACTCAAATACTGTCTCATCAAGTCAGTTAAGTGTGGGGAAAAAAAAAGACGAGGTCCTCTCATTTGGAAAAATTCAGGCCAGATCTCTCAGAATTCAGAAAGCACACTGAAGTCGATGTGAATTACATTTGAAAATTCATGCTCATAAAAAGAAATTTTCATGTTAGATCTAGAGCAGGTGTTTAAATATCATTATAGAGCAATCATGGAAATATTTGTGAGGAGAGTTGATATACAAAATGTTTATAAACTATCACTATTTGCCCTAGATATGTAATATAAAGGTATGTACCATAACTTACAAAGAAATTACAAAGTATACATGCAAAATAACAGAAAATTAAGCAGGTATAGCAATTTCATTGCAAAAGAAAAATCATTTTACATTAAAACTTTGAATAACCATCACTTGTTTAACCGTTAGTTTCTGTTATCTGTCATCATCTAAAAAAATCTAATCCATCATTTCTGTACACTACTCCTCTTATATTGATCATTTTGAAAAATTAAATACGATATGTATGTATTATTCACTTGTAAAGAATTTATTTTCATTTTCATTCCAAGCCAGCAGTGAAATCACGTTACTATACATATGCATTAGGAGATTTCTATTATCCATCTATTTGGTTGTTTGTCACAGCCCTGGTTCGAATGATGACGAATCAAAATTTCACTGTACTTAAATCAGTGGAACATGAATACAAATACTAATCAGAAGTGGAAAAAGGAAAAGGTTTTTTCTGCTGTACACACAATATTTATTCTTATTTTAATCCATATATAAACCTAATGGACACCTTAAATATTTAAATGTGTTCAAGTGATTTTTGTCTTAAATTTATTGCTACTTTGAGTTACAGGTTTTAATATCAAAAACTCTGCAGTTCCATGCTTGAATCAGACACATCATTGTATGCAAAAGGGTTAGTGCTATTCCTTACCTGTACATAAAATGTTCCCTTTGGCTGAGCATACATCATAAGATAAGAAAAGTCTAGATTTTGTTTTGTCCTCCACCTACGAACAAATAATTAATATCAATTGCCAAAGAATACTCAAATTATCAATGCTTTTTTTTAAGATACAGTATCACTGAATATGTAAACTAAATATAATATAGATTTCTTCAAATGGCACAGTAATAAATATAACCTTTAAAAAGCCACAAACAAGAATTTTAACTTTAACAAAAAGCACAAATTCTGTACAAACAAATATTCTCCAAACTCTAAAACTTGACAGATTTGTTTTAACACTATGGTTCTAAGGGGTTATTTTTAACATAAATTAACATTTCATAAACAGTGCTCAACCTTCATAAAGATTTTGCTTCAAAGAAAGCAAACCAAATGCTACATAAGATGAACAGTAATACCAACTCAATCTTTTGCAATAGCCTATCAACTTATTCAGTGTATATTATATATCTATGTGTGTATGTGTTACTCTTTACATGCAGAGTAGTCACTGCAAAAAGAGATGCAAGCTACATATTGTTGTCTGATACTAGGGCCAGCAACAAACTTCAAAAGGAAATTTATGTAAATTTCATTGCATTTATGTAACCATACAACATGTTTCAATTCCCATCTCACTTATATCAATTTTTAATTTTGACACACAGTTCAGAAAATTCAAGCACCATATATTCCTCTCTAACAAGAAAAAATAGCTCCCTAATTGTTATAGACAGTGTTTTGGAACAAACATACAGAGCGACCCTGCAAGATCAGACATGCATTTCTTTTTGCATAAAGGATAAAATTTAAAAATTGTAAAGTTCAAAGCAAAGTAAAAAAATTTTAAAATATAAACATTTTTAATGATTGAGTTACAAGAAAATTGAATTTAAGAATTTCCATACATCAAAAAATATAAATTAGATTTTTTTTTTTCTTCTGTATCACAGAAAACTAATGAAGTCTTATTTTCAAAATTCAAGAAATCATGATTATTTTTATAAAAACTCAAAATCGCAACTCAAAAATATCTATGCATATTCTGAAACAGAAATGAAATAAGAAAATCAATTTGTATGCAACCTCAAAATTTCAAGAGCAGAAATAAATCAAAGAACATTTTAAAAGTGGTCTTTTAAATACAAATATGTAATTGCATTTTTTCAAAGACATAATTGATAACATTTCTGAGATTTTTTTACTTGTATTGCATAGGCAAACATTCTCCAAGTGTTATCAGTAATCTGCATAAGCCAATGTTCACACAAAAAAATTCAGGCACAAAACGGTGAAATCCTGACTTAATCGAATAAATCAGAGTCAATGACTGAGGTTTCATTTTTTAAAGAGAAAATTTCACTTTTTATACTGCACAATATAGCTAGTGACAATATAAGACTACATTTCTATATCTATATTAGTCCTTTATAAGTGAACAGTTGTTTGCATGTTGTGGTAATAAATCTGTAAATTTTTAAAATACCAATAACAAGATATTTTGTATGTTGTGGTATGAAGTTAAAATTTTCTCATTTAATTTCTTTGATTAAGGGAACAGGGTAGAAGCTTAAAAATTCTGATTTAAGATAGATCACATGAAATATTTACTGCTTAGTTTTTATTTCTTTCCTTTAACTCCAATTTACTATATTTTCTATCTACAAGATATTTAGAAATGCAACAATCTGACCCTCCTCAGAACAAGTAAAATGCATTGTTTTCGGTTTAAAAATAAAAAAAAAATCACACCAAAATTTCTCAATCGGATTTTTTAAAAAAACTCTCATTGAAAATAAAAATTGTTGAGTCATTTCAGAGAAAAACTTACTTGACACGCTCTAATGGATCTCCTAAAGTCTGTCTCAATTTGTCAAAATCAGGATAGTAGGTACTAGGCGGTGCAATAACTTCTAATAATCCAGAATTAATGTGGTCTTGAAATCTACAAATGATAATTTTATAATTATTGGAAAAAAAGACATCTATGAATAAAATCTCAAATTAAAATTTAACACGAACTGAAGGTACAATAACTTCTAATAATCCAGAATAATATGCTCTTGAAATCTACAAATCATATTTTTCACTCACTGATTTTCTATGTCTGCTGCTTGTCGAGTGACATATTCACTGTCAGTCTGAAAAATAAAAAGAATGCATTTAACTTACTAGAGTTCAACTTTTTAAAAAACCAAAGTAGAGTTTTTCTTTAAAAATATCCAGAATTGACAATAATATTCTATATCGAAAGAATTTCTAACATCTTGAGAAATGTAATGGAAGTGCCTAAACACTGATGTAGATCTGATGCATGAAGATTTAAACTATGCAACAGTAACACATCCGTAATAAATAGTGTAAGAAAAGGTTGAATAATATAATTAGTAAAATAATCTAATATTCTCATATAGGTGATGTTAAATTTATAACATGGTTCTGGTGGATATTTCATATAAAATATAAAATGGTGGCAAAAATTAAAGTTACAAACAAATTTTCATGATAATTCAAAATAGCTACCACTAACATTTTAAAAACTGATGTTACATAAATAATTTACATAATAAATGCAAAGCAAGCATCTAGTGCCTATTAAACAGTTAAAATGGTATTTTTTTTAAAGAAGACATGAAAGAACTGTTTTATTAATTTTTGAATTTTGTCAACACAACTCCATTTCTTTCTGGCAAAATAACAAAATTGATCAATTGCAGCTTAAATCAGTTCTCGCATTTGTTCAAACAATGGATTGCGATGAAGAGCCATAAGTAGACTCGAAGCTAACTAGTCTCAAGGAGATGTTAGATGATTATTCAGATTGTTTTGAATGGTGGTATCCTGTAATGAACACAATTCAAAACTACAGGCACTGTCACCAGGAAGATCACCCAAGGTCGTGCAGACGCCAAAAGACCTACTGAGGATCGATATGTGACATTAAATACACTACAACAATGAGATAATGGCTTGAAAATTCTCTCAAGACCTAGCAAAACTGTATATAGACTCCTATCAAAGAATTGCCTTTACTCCTTGAGACAAGCAATATGCATCTCCTACAACACATTGCAGAAGAGAGACAATCTTTTGAGGAGAAGGAACACCATTCTTTGACATAGCAAGCTTGAGGCCATGTCCTCTTCAATGATGAGTTGAGATTCAATACATGATTCTACATCTGGAGAGAGACTAAGACCTGTGATCATCCCAACAACATAATGGAAAAGCGACCAATTTGTGGAATCCTAGTATGGGTAGGCATCATCTATCTGTGTGGGCATAATGCACAACATGTAGCGGGTACAATGACCAAAAAGTGCTATAGGAATGAGATATTTTACATTTATGTGATGGTTTCATAATGAGCTGTAGAAGATGACTTTTTTTTATGAGCCAAAACATGATGCCACACACAGTTTAGTTTGTCAATCATTTAC